>JBBULP010000443.1:0-29335 GCA_038048775.1 Picocystis salinarum | reverse complement strand
CCGCATCCCACCCATCCCCGTCGAGGAATCCCCTTTTCCCACCGCTCCCGATCCTCTGCGCTCGTCCTTCCCGCCTTCCTTCCCCTTCGTACGCCCGTTTCCCGCCATCTCCATCCCCCGGTTCCACCTCCCTTTCGATCGGATGGACGTTCGGGTTCGAAAGGGACCTCCTTCCCTTTCCACCCCCGGTTCGAACCCGATCGACTGGGCCACGTGGATGCCACTCGTCGACGACATTTCGCGTGCGACACGTGCATCGACGTGCACTGCAGGCGAACGTGGGACGTCTCGTGCCACGAAGAGACGTGCAAGATGTTCGTGGTGAAGCGAGACGGGAGGAAGGAACCCGTGCACTTCGACAAGATCACCGCCAGGATCACCAAGCTGAGTTATGGACTCAACACCGAGTTCTGCGATCCGGTGCGTGTCCTCGTCCACCACAGGAGCAGATGCGGAAAACAGGACGAAGGAGCGCGTGGAGAGGCGAGCAGACGATTGGAGGCTGACGAAAGGGGTCGTGAACGTGGACGTGCGGCGGATGGTAGGTCTTGGTGGCGCAGAAAGTCACCACGGGAGTGTACAAAGGGGTCACCACCTCCGAACTGGATGAACTGGCGGCAGAAACAGCAGCTTCCATGACTGCGAAGCATCCAGACTACGCATTGGTACGAACGAATCCGATGTCGGACGTGCAGACGAAGAGGACGTCCACGACTGACCGGAGTACGACCTCGTCGCGCCGTTCGTTCGAAAGCTGGCCGCTCGAATTGCGGTGTCCAACCTGCACAAGAACACGCTGAAATCGTTCACCGAAACGTAAGACACGGCGCTCGAAACGTCCATCGGCCGCAGAATGGAAGACCAGAGAAGCTGACGAAGGGTTCGCCTCGCTCCGCAGCGTGAAAGTCATGTACAATCACGTGAACCCGAAGAACGGAGAAGCTGCCCCCTTGATTGCAGATGACGTGTACAATATTATCATGGAGGTAAGAAGATGAGCGCAAGCTTGCATGGTGCCGTTGTCCCAGATCAGAAAGACTGACCTGTTCACTCCAAGAACGCGGAACGCTTGGACAGCGAAATCATCTACGACCGAGATTTCGACTACGATTACTTTGGTTTCAAGACCCTGGAAAGGTCCTATCTGCTCAGGGTGAATGGCAAAGTGGTCGAACGACCGCAGCACATGCTCATGAGAGTTTCTGTTGGCATCCACAAGGAAGACGTGGATAGTGCGATCCGAACCTATCACCTGCTGTCGGAGAGGTGGTTCACGCACGCATCTCCGACCCTGTTCAATGCAGGAACACCACGTCCGCAGCTTAGCTCTTGTTTCCTCATAGCAATGAAGGAAGACTCCATTGAAGGGATCTATGACACTTTGAAGCAGTGTGCCTGCATTTCAAAGTCGGCTGGAGGAATCGGCCTGCACATTCACAATATTCGTGCCACCAGCAGTTACATACGGGGCACTAATGGCACCTCAAATGGCATCGTTCCCATGCTTCGCGTGTTCAATGACACCGCTCGTTATGTGGACCAGGGCGGTGGCAAGCGCAAAGGTGCCTTTGCCATCTACCTGGAGCCTTGGCATGCAGATATATTTGATTGGCTTGACCTGAGGAAGAACCATGGAAAGGAGGAATCAAGGGCACGTGATCTCTTCTATGGCCTTTGGTGCAATGACCTTTTCATGCAGCGAGTGGAGGAAAACGCGCAATGGAGTCTCTTCTGCCCCAGTGAAGCCCCTGGGCTTGCAGATGTCTGGGGTGATGCATTCAGCGCTTTGTATGAACGTTATGAGAAAGAAGGGAGAGCTAAAAAGGTGATTAAAGCACAGCAGCTGTGGTTTGCAATTCTGGAAGCACAGGTGGAGACTGGTAACCCGTATATGCTGTTCAAAGATGCCTGCAATTCAAAGAGCAATCAAAAAAACCTGGGTACAATCAAGTCCTCCAACCTCTGCACGGAGATCATCGAATACACTGCCCCAGATGAGACAGCCGTCTGCAATTTGGCGTCCATTGCACTGCCACGATTTGTCAGAGAAGAGGGCGGCCATCAGATTGGGAGGAAGGCCGTCAAATTGACTGGTTCTCAAGGATCAGAAAATCGTTTTTTTGACCACGCAAAACTTTTCGAAGTTACAAAGCAGGTCACGCGTAACTTGAACAAGATTATTGACGTCAACTACTACCCTGCAAAGGAGGCTCAAAACAGCAATCTCAGGCATCGCCCCGTAGGAATTGGTGTGCAGGGCTTGGCGGATGCTTTCATTCTCCTTGGCATGCCATTTGATTCTGAAGAAGCAAAGCAGCTTAATAAGGAGATCTTTGAAACGATTTACTTTGCCGCTTTGACAGCTTCCTGCGATGCAGCAGAGGTAGATGGCCCATACTCTAGCTTTGAGGGCTCTCCAGTTTCGCAGGGAATTTTGCAATTTGACATGTGGGGGGTTGAGCCTGCAAGCACTCGCCACGACTGGGCTGGGTTGAAAGAACGCATCAAACAAGTCGGTGTTCGCAACTCGCTCCTGCTGGCGCCGATGCCCACAGCTTCAACAAGCCAGATTCTTGGGAACAATGAATGTTTCGAGCCGTACACAAGCAACATATATGCAAGGAGGGTACTGAGTGGCGAGTTTACAGTAGTCAACCAACACTTGCTGAGCGACTTGACAGAGATGGGCTTATGGACCCCTGCACTAAAGAACATGCTCATTGCTAGCAATGGTAGCATTCAAAGTATCCAAGGCATTCCTGACAACCTCAAGGCGATTTACAGGACAGTCTGGGAAGTAAAGCAGCGCCACCTGGTGGACATGGCGGCAGATCGAGGAGCGTACATCGATCAAAGCCAATCGTTCAATGTTCACATGAGCGACCCTAATTTCGGGAAGCTCACTTCCCTTCATTTCTATGCATGGAAGAAGGGTTTGAAAACCGGGATGTACTACCTGAGAACAAGAGCTGCAGCCGATGCGATCAAGTTTACTGTGGACCAGACAGCACTGAAAGAAGCTAATAAGATGAATGAGAATACCCAACCGTCTGTACAGAAGGCCAAGCCTGCAACTAATGGCCTTTCCGATGAAGAGGAATCAAAGATGGCTGCCATGATATGTTCTTTGAACAACAAGGATGATTGCCTCATGTGTGGAAGTTAAAATTAAGGTTTTTAGTACGTTGTGCAGTTGATCCTTTCTCTGTTGCCGCTCTCTTTCTTCAGTGCTCTCGTAGCGCCTCATTGCCAGCCTCTGCTCTGTTGTTGATTCCATCAAGTAGCCGTGCCAACATGCCGTCCGCATGGGGTGGATAGTTGTATGGGCCTAAAGTTAGCATATTCAGCGCTCACAAAGGGACTCTGAGTGGATCTCCATGCTGGACATAAATTCAGATTGCGAAGTCCCCAGGAGATTTGGGTGAGGCCTCTTCATACAGCGCCAGGAGAAGCAATTGAAAACTTCATACACTTTATTGAAGGATATACCCCGAGGTACTTTACAAGGCCACTCATATGGCCAAGGATGTCCTTTCCAATACCTTCACATGGCTTTTCAAGTCAGGCTGGGTAGTTGCTTTTCTTCAGTTCCTGCAGGACAAGGTCCCCCGTCAAGCGCGATGCAATCAAAATAAGTACACTTTCCGTATTGCAGGCAAGGTGGAAGCAAGCCTACGTCGCAAAGGAAAAGGACTTGTTCATGCGGCTTCCATGCACGAAGAATGCGAAAGGAACCCCTCGGAGGATTGTGCACAACATCACCTCCACAACCTCCACCAATTGCGTTGATGCGACCAAAGTCTACAAAGAGGGAATGGATGGCATGGAAGAGTCTTCTGCAACACCAGCGGCCCCGCACTGATGCCTTACCCTCTCAGACGCAGTCTCCTGTTCGGGCAAAGGATCTGTTCCAAACCAGAAGAGTACTCTTACCCCTTCTACACTGAAAGTTCAACACTTTCTGCAAGCTCTGGCACAAGCGGCCCCATCAAAGCTGATGATCTGGAACCCCTCTCAAACAAAGACCATTTTCTTGGCAACGACCCCCGATCTCTTGTCTTCTGGAGGCAGGAGCAGAGATGAACAGAATGAGATTGCTTGCCAGCTCGAGATGGCATGGGGTTTTCTGCCCCCTCTGTTTGTTGTAACACACTTGAGTGTCGTTTTCTGACACAAGCAGCATGGGATAAAGACCAAAAGCACGTGCAATTAAGGTGGATCTGCCTTATCTGGGTGCTCAGAAGTTTCTTGTTGGGCCTGCTGCAGCAAGTTGGACCGCAAGTTGAACAGGGCATCAATTGTACCTTTCTCCAAGCCATCGCCTACCAGTCTGTACGCATGGCTTTGGTTCTGCATCTGTTCCTTGAGACTGAGGTCCGCGTTTGCTTTTGCCTTCTTGATTTCGGAGATCAACTTCCCACCGGACATGATGTAGGCTCCATTGCCTCCTGCCACGATCTGTTGTTGGTGATCTGATGTGGCCACCCAGATTTCCTTGGTGCCCTCTTCTCTGAGCCTGGGCACTTCTGCTTCGATGAATTCGTCTGCAGTGGTGTCACCAATGAACACCACCTCCAGTCCCAAGCTGGTGGTTTCTCTGGCCATCCCTTTGCTTCCAGATTTCCCCGCATCCCACACCACGACCACTTGTATGCCTCTGGTGTGGCTGTAATCGACGAGCTCTGCTTCCAGTCCTTCTCTGGCATCTTCCAGGTCACCAGCCAGGATCTTCTTCTTCAGTTTCTTCCATTGCCCGCACACGTTGTATCCGTCCACCAGCAAGGCCGGTGGTTTCCGATCTGCACCTGCACCCATCATCAAGTCCTCTATGCCACCAGCAGCTGACATGCTGGTTTTCTTCTTCAATGGATGTCCATTTGCGTCCTCCTCTTTGGGTCTTTGCCGACGGAAGGACGTCCTCACTTTCGGACCGCTGTGTCCATGTTTTTCGAGCTTCTCTTTCTTGCTCCTCGCCCACTCCACTTGTTTCTTCAAGGGGACTTGTCGCGTGTCCAAGATCCTCCTCTGCTTCTTCTTGTCTTGGCCATCTTGGCTACCACGTGCACCTGCCACCCGCCATCCCCGCATCGACACCACTGCAGCCACGTGGTCCCCATCCACAACTACACGAAGACAAACACATCCACGAATGGGGGCGCAAATTCAATGATGCACTTGCCCCGACCTTGGACTCGCCATGCACATGCAACGCCAAGCGAGGAAGAACCAATACGACGAAGAAGCAAGAGAATGTTCCACGGACAAAGGAAGACACGGTAGGTGCTTTGTCTTTCTCCCGTGCGACGTTTTCATTGTCCATCGATCAAGTGCTTGTTCCCTCGCCCGAGGCAACATCACATGCTCCGTCGTGAATGGCGTGTGCGATGGATTGAAAAGCTCGTGTGACGTGGCCGTAAACTTCTACCCTTTTCTAAGGATGCGCAAAATCGCATAAGGAAACCCTGTAGCCGTCATTCACGGACGTTTCACCTTGAAGGAAAGCTAGGACTGCATGAAATCAATCTCGTCCAATGTCAACAAGGAGACTATTTATGAATACATGTTCGAGATTATACTAAACGAAGACGGGCAAACGGTAGGAAGAAGTAAGTGGTTGTTACACAATCGCATAAAAGTAAGCACACGATTGTGTGATCGTGGCGCAACGTCGCAATCTATGCATGCAAGTACGGTTCGTCTAGAAGATATCTAGCTCAAAAAAAATACAAGAAAGATAGTTTTTAGCTTGTAAAGATGGATGAACGCTCGAATAGTCTCTTGGGGGTAGTACAACGATTACAAGGCTTGGTTTTCGAGACGTTTGCATGCTTCGAGAGTGAATGAATCGAACGCAATATGGCCCCCGGCCTTGTTCACTAATCTTTCTACAATTGTATTTGGAATGGGTCAACATCCCATCTACTAGAATGAGATTAGCCACACCCCCAACGCAGAATCCTTTTTGTACGCTGCTCTGGTTTGTCAATTTTTGGTACGATAACATTATCAAGAGGACCTAGAATCGAAGAACCCAAGGAGAGCATTGGCGAAGAACATTGGGTGGGATTGATGAAGGATGGGAGCACGGGAGATTTTAGAGAGACAATCTTTCAATCTCAAACAACAAAGAGGTTAGTTTTCTTCCTTTCGAAAACGTTGTATACTTCCTTTTAGAGTACCGTAGGGTACTTCAATTGTGCTTCAACGGTCGTGTACCTGTAGGGAATATTGCGAGAACAATGCATTTCCTTGATTCATTGATTGTAAATTACGGACTTCAACCTGAAAATACATTAAGGCGTTTACCTTGCAATGAGATGACGAAACGATGCATCAAGGCATCTCCATGAGAAAATTTTGAAAGCTTTTACAACCTTGATTTCCTAAAGGATTGTCTATATACCATGTGTACGCCCCAAGATTGGACCTTTCCCACTCACAATTACTTCGCATCAACAAAACCGGCTTGTCTTTCACACCTAGTAAACAAACGCGGACTTCAAGTATCCTCTTGTAATAAATAGATGAGTATAGAGTGTTGGCTTCACTTCGAGTGAACCAACACTTGTTCAAATCAATCTAATGGTTCATTCGTTAAGTTCGGTACCATGCGAGGAACCGACTTTTTATGACTCGCACAAACCTCAACACGACGTCGCCTTTGCTTTGAAATGTAGATAGTTCTTCCACACAACGCGAGCAAATTCGAAAGTAAACTTGCTGCAATTCGGATGAATTCTCCAACACGTCATTATGCGAACGGGGAATCTACAATAGAGTGAGGCGATCGCAATTAAATTAAAAATGGTACAAGCGACTGATTGATGCACTTCATCGATATGCTTCTTCGGAATTTCTAGGCATGACAAAGTTTTCCATTGTAGGATATGATAAGACTTCTGCTCTAATGATCTACTTATTTACAACGAGGCTCCTTTGTTGGAGGAAGAGCCAAAAGATGAAGCACTAGCATGATTCTTCTCCGTATATGACGTACAACACCACTTGCAGATGGACCAAAGTGTTTCGACCACCACCACTTTCGAAACCTCGTCCGCAAACAAGCACGCAACAAGTTGAAAGGAACCCTTGCCGTTTGTATCTCGTTCGTGTTTGTAGATGAGATTGTACCAAGAGCTTAGGACAGTGATTTGAAACATGCCAATGGACGAGTGCGAAAATTGTCCTTCCTTCGTGTAGCTACATGAAAGGTTGGCTCTTGATGGGATGAGGATGACTTGTTGTTTGACGATCAAGCCCTCTCTTTCCACACGTGGCAAGCTTCGTAGCCTCTCATGTTTGAACAAAATTTCCACAAACGTGCGAGAGAATCCAATACTACCAAAACTTCTGCGGTACAATAATTCAAATTGTTGTTTCCACGATTGCTTTCGAATCTGGTAAAGCATGATTAGTTACTTCACTAGTATAAGGTGTTGTACAATTCGAGTGTTAGCAAAAATTGCAAGAGATACGAATTCTGTCTAGAACATAGAAATTCAGACAAAGGCCACTCATTTCATGTCAATTAGCCTTGTATTGTGTTACATAGAAATTGTGCATGACATTGGCACATTTACAATGCAACACAGATGCATGCCAACGAGAAGAAATAGAAATAGACTGTCTTTCGATTGTGCTTTTGAAATGGAAGGATACATAAGCGTCCACCCATGGCAAGTCCACAAGTGTGTAAATTGTTATGGTGCATTAAACTCAGTTGCTGTCAATGGCCATCTCCTTGGGAAACATAGCACGGACAAGACTCCAAGCTAAGTCATCAGGAGTAGAATTTGACATGGATGTGCTTACCAGAAACCCATTGCTTGCTCTGGCCAACGCTTCAGCTTGTGCACCCAAGTTGAACCCCCAGACCGGGAAACCTGTTCCAAGAGCTTCGTGTGCTGCATAACAAAATGTTTCAGGCCACACAGACGGCACAAGAAATTTGTGGATACAGTACTTTTCAACCAATGCTGCAACTTCATCCCATTTGTACCCACCGTGAACCAAAGATGGGGCTTTCAGCAACTTTGGCCGCTCCAACATACCAAGTACGATAACCCTAAATGCAATTTGTTTTTCGTTCAAGATCCTACTCAAAGCATGAAGCACCTGAGATCCCTTTCCAATGCCAATGTCCCCTAGTACACCAAGTCCTTTGAGCCCTGAACAGATCGGCGTTCTCAGTTCCAGAGGTAAGTGCAAGGGTCGATGCGGTTTTACTCGTATTTTACCTTCTGCAAGAGGGTATGCTTGGAGAATGATTTCTTTGCTGCTACTAGAAAAAACCTCTACCTCCTTTGCTTCATGCACAACTTGACCCCATTCCTCTTGCCATTGTCCAAGCTCCACGACAGAACCATCTGCATTGATGTATCTGTGAGCGACATCTTGTGTCAGCCCAGGTTTTGGCACCCCAGCATAGCGATTGTCTGAGTTTGACAGAGTATAAGAAGGACTAATCATATAATAGTCGTGCACAAGTAGCTTAATCTGATCACTAGTCTGGCGCTGAAGCGTAAGCAGGACTTCAGGAAGTCTTTGTCTTGCTGAATGCATAACTCCGCATGAATAAACAACGAGTCGGTGTTTTACAGGATCGAGAATCTGATATACCTCTGTGAGCTTCTGGAACGAAGCCGTTGTCTGTCCATACTTTGTACATTGAGTGATCTGGTAAGGAGGATCTTGACCAACGCGCAAGATGATTGGCATATATCCCTGGTCAATTTGTTTCTTCAGTTCATTTTCCAACCACAAATGGGCCCCTCCTTTCCAAGGATGTGCAATGAAAATTTTGGTCAATCCGGTGGTTCGGGCCTGAGCCCAAACAATTGCCATTGCAAGCCTAGAAAGTGCCATGGGATCACTTCTAATAAACAATTGAACTTCTTCATCAAACTCTGGGTATCTTGTTGAGATTTGTTTTTGAATGATTGCGTATTAGGAGTTTCTTCTGCAATACTCCAAAGGTTCCCCCGCCCACATGCCCAACAAAGAGTGATGGAAGACCAACATTCCCGCCACCCAACATTTTGGCACGTCGGCACCAGTCCACCTCTTCCCCATATCCTGGGCTAAAGATTGTATCAAATGCTGGAATTCTTCGCAAAAAGTTAATGTTCATGGCCATGCAAAATCCGACACCTGTTGGTGCTCTAACTGCGTTGTCAGGTCTTGACCATTTTTGGGCCGCTCTATCAAGCAACTCAACATCTCCACATTCCAATGTCACCTTTCGTCCTACAACTGGGACGCTGAAAATCGTTGCGTCATTTGACATAGGAGTCACTGATACAATATTCGAATCCAACAAGATGGGCTGCAGAAGCCTTGAAGTCCAATTTTTGGGCAGCAGTACGTCCTTATTGAGCAGAATAACATGGCTTCCTATTTCAAGCGCCCTAGGAATGCCTAGATTTACAGCATCTACAAAACCTTGCTTAGCGGGTCCATTTCTGAGCAACTCAGCTGTCAAATTCCGTTCAGTTCGTTCCAGATTGACAAATGCCTCTAAAATGTTTGTTAGCCTTGCATCAGGAGGTCCATCTTGTATGAGTAGAACGTGACTCGGCATATCTGTGTGAGATTCTAGGTCACTTAACACACGGTTCAAGTGCTTGAGCCCACCACTCACCGGCAAAATGATGGTCACTGCATGTTGCCTTGTTTGGTAGGCAGATACTAGGCCAATGTGTTGGATCAAAACTGTACATAGGGAAGCAGCCATTGCAATAGTGGTCAGACGACCAACCTGGCAGTAGTTTGAACCCATGCCAAGGCAGCTTTGCCTTGCTCGCGGTGGAGAAGGCATTTTTTGATTCAACAACGTGCCAGCTTGTAGCGGATCGAGATCACTTGCTTTGCCTGGAGTGGGTACCCGCTGGATGCTGCCTGCATCCACAGCACGAATCGTCTGGCTTTGATTCGATCAAGCCTCCCCGTTCCTGGTTCGGTGTGACGTCTGCATACATAAGCACGACGTGCTCACTTGGATGCGCAACTCTCTACCGTTGCTTCTCTTCGGCTTGTTCCTGTGCAACCTGTCCACCTTTCGCCACGAGCACTTGGTTCGAAATCCAGCACCGCTCTGTTTGCTTCGAGGTCTAAGGAAGCGGGATCGAAAATGCTTGGCTTTTCCATCAAAACCCTGGAGCTTGCGACGTCAAAAACGGGGCATCTGCCGACCCTGGACCCTGTCATCACCACCATCCCAATGGAAGGGCATAATGGGGAGGATCAATGCAAGGCAGCTGCCAATGCATGCAGCGTGCATCCATTGCCACCTTCCTTCTGCAGACAACTGGACCACTCCAGGAAAGAGCGGTTCGCAAAGGCATCCTCTGCAAAAAATTCACGGTGCTTGCACGAGTCCAGGTACAGGAATGGGCGAGCAAGTAGAGGAACGAAAGAAATATCACACTGGCCAGATTGTAGGCTGCAAAGACACCAAAAACATGAACCTAGATCCATAAAGAAGCTATTGGTCTTCAATGATGCATGCAACTGGACGCTCGACATGTAGAGCAGGAACTTCACCATGCAACCAGGCTGCAATTCGTTTGGTCCAGTGTTTCTGCTCCTTTTAAACCATTGGTCTTGCTCCGACGATGACAAATGCAACCCAGAAAAGGGACCTTTGCTCTAGCTACGGCAGTGCTGCTCAATGCTGTTGGTGTACCAGGCGCTTTGATGCAGCCAAACCGGTGCTGCCTGGGCAGTACCCATGGATTGCGTTGAATAGGGTGTGTAATTGCCATCTTCATATCAGTTCCTCAAAACTTCTTTTCGGTAAATTACGCAGACTGTCAGATGCTTCTTTCTTGAGTGCATCACGTATCCCAGAGTAAGTTGCAAACCCAAAATATCATCAATCCCATGCCTAGTTCAGATATGTCGCTGTTAGATAGCAACCTTCATTTGTCATCCTCTCTGTGACGATTTTCATGAATGGTCAACGTTGAAATGGGGGTCGCCATAAGCCGCGTACTCATCTTTGATTTCTCCACATGTTACGAAACAACATGCCCTCTTTTGCCGATTGATTCAACCTAGGAAGAAAGTTGTCGCAAGCATGCTCGACCTGGTAACTCTCCCTTGGCTATTTGCGTCGCCAAAACTGAGTCGTTCAGGAATTTGGCAATGGTTGGTATCAGACCAAGGTTCTTCATTTGATTCTGCATTGCGAATTCAAAGAGATGCAGCATGAACTTTTTTCGAATGTACAATGGGCTGCAGAGATAGCCGTATTTTGTGCAAGTCTGGTCAATCTCTCGTATGATCGTCTGAGCTGCTGTCTCCTGGGCCATATACTTTGTCATGCTAGTTCGGAGAGTTTGGAAAAGTGGCCCAATGGATGTGTTGGCTGCATATGATAGAAACCTTCCATCCACATGATAGATGCTGGGACGTGATCCTGGGGTGCCCATTAAAGACGTCTTGCAGTTGTGCTCAGTACAATACCTACTCGTTATGTATTCCCAGTCCCTAGTGGATGCTTTTGAGCACAAGTCAGCCTTGGTGCTTGTAATGCGCTTTAGAAACGAAATCGATGATAGGTATGGATTGTTGGTGTAGCCATATCTTCTGAGGTTCAGCTTGCCTGGAAGCATTTCATATTGTGTTCTTCCTCCTCTCTGCAATGTGATGTACGAAACTGAGCTGTCCAACAGATCGAACATGGACTTCAAGTTTTGCTGAAGCTTTGAAGGCAGTAATATCCAATCGTGTTCCATGAGGAAAAAGTAGTCACGCTTGTTCTGCGCTGTGTTTCGGATGACTTTTCCGGTGTGACAAATCGCCTGCCCTAGGAGTGACGAGCAAAAGTATTCGATCTTGGCAAATGCTCCTTTGAATCTGGAGATGCTCCGCACTGTCGCATCTACATATCCCATCAGCGAATCAGACACTTTTGTTTCTTCTAATTGCGCTACGTCTCGTAGCTTCGTCTCCTTGCATTGCATGTACACATTCAGCACCAATTGGACACCTTGGATCGGTTGTTGAAACGACATCAGAAAGCTTCTCAGAGACAGCTCGGCCATCCACGAGTACTTCTCTGCTTCTGGGATATGACTCGACACGAAGGATACGTAAAGCGTTGTGGCCGATGGATTGGACCTGTCCCGTGGACCATCGCTCCACGCGCCTTGCACGCCGTAAGTGCTCAGTGCGATCCACAACAGCCACAACGACATTTTCACCGTTCTTGATGGCTTGAGATTGAACTGACCCTGGCATGTCACCGACATCAAGCTGCCCGAGCAAAAATCCTGGATTTTGAAAAGGGACGAAAACATGAAACGGAACAGAATTCTATGACGTCGATGCAATAATTTTCTACACAATGTGGGTGCAGGAGATCTTTAAATTGTCGAGGCTGCCTTGTCATGCTGCTTGCACATGATTCTATCCGGCCAGCGTGTGAGCAATACCAGGAAGAATCACCAGCGTAATAGCTGAGGCGTTCTCATCACTGGAGTGCTTGAGATCGAAGTGCAGTAGAAAGATTTTCAATGTACAAGATTCACTAGCTTTATCGATGTTGCTTTTGTATGAGAGCATAAGACACAACAGTGTCGACTGCTTCGAACAATTCGCTCTGACATCCTATCATGGGCGTGGACGAGATGCACCCATTCCTGTTGGACCATACAAAACGCGCTGTAGGATTGGATCTTGGCCCAGCATGCTAAGTATAGTTGATCCCCTTTGGGCAGCTATTGCTGAAGGCTGGAAACATCTGACACAAATAATTTTGTCCTTCCCTGCGACCTAGCATTTCGAAAGATGGCATTGCCAATGCTTCACACACTTTCCATGGGGTTTCGACGATATCATCGATTTGGAAATTTCCCACCCTCAAAAGAAGCAACAGTTGGGCCGTGTAAAGGGCTATTTATCAGCACGAACTAGTCTCTTAGTTTCCAGTGCTGCCCTTTCAGCATGCCACAGCCAAAGAAATGAGTCAGTGCTTGGCAGGAAATGACTCCGTTTCAGTTCCCTCGTGCAAGGGCAGAAGCAGGATGATTTCACATGATAAAAGGAAGATATCCCATCACCTCATTCAACAAGCCAATTTCATTAGCTCAAAAGTATCTTGGGCCTATATTGGCATCTTGAGATTCCCTGAAGTATGAGAAATTTACTCTTACTTGCTTTGTTTTTCTGAAGAATGCAGAGTGATTATCAATTCGCACCAGCTCTTCTGGTATGCCTTGCTCCTTTTTAAAATCTTGCCAACAGCGCATGACTGCAGCATGCGACATGACATCGTCGAAAATTACGAAGCCTCCCGTTGGCACAAGCTCATACAAGTAATAGAGAGCATCCTGATATGAATCATAGAAGTTACTATCAATGCGCAGCACTGCAATCCTACTTTCCGGGTATCTTTCTCTAAAATGGGGCAGGGAATCTTTGAATAGGCCTCGAATGAAAATAACACCATTATCCAGGAGCCCATACTTGAAGAAATTGTGTTTTACCTGGGCTTCGGAAGTCTGCAGGAAGGTTCTGTGATTTCCATATTGATGCAGGGATTCAAATGCATCCACCACAAAAACCCTTCGGTTCTGCTCGCCGAGTGCTGCAAACACTGCCTTTGCATAGATAGATGCACCGCCACGCCATACTCCAAGCTCTGCAAAATCTCCTTCAATGCCGTCTGCAATGCACGCCTGTAGGGTGTGCCTGATGTTTCGCAGTCTCACATGTCCGACCATCGTGTGCCCAAGGGGAGGCCAATCATTTCCAAAAAACCTCTTGGCGCTGCTATATGGCAGCACTGTACTTAGTTTGCAAGCAGGCTCGTTGAAATCGCACCTTCCAGCCTCGTCTGTGAGTGATCCAGTCAATGCCATTTCCAAAAGACACAAGTATCTATCTTCCATTTTCGTCAGTGACGAGTCCATGCACCACGTGATATTTTGTCGATGCCTAGGAACGACTCCCAACGCCACATTCCACCAGAATAGCAGTAGGACTCCGTATGCACGTGTCCAAATGGGTTCGTTTGCGCTCCAAGCGCGCACTCGCACGTTGCATCGTCCAGCAAGGGCCGGCTGGACCAATTCAAGCGCACGGGTCCGTGCGTTCCTCATTGCCGTGACCCTGATCTTAACACATCGTTGTGCGCATCAAGAAAACACTGGTGCTAGCTCCTGCTAACACGGCTTCTTGCGATGCTTTCAGAAATGAAAATTCGTTTTCCGATTGGCCAGGAGAAATACAGGTCCATCGTAAACAATTGGGTCATCGAACGGCTTTCTTCAACCAAATTTCCTCGAAACAAACAAGAACTTGGGGAATGGATCATGGGACCCGTACATTGTTTTGTAGCGAGTCGTGCGAGTCCATGATAGACAAGACCGTACGAAAGTAATGGCCTATGTGGTCCCCAATGTGGTTTCGGGTGTCGTATGTACGGTTCTCTTCTACGAGTGCCACGAAACACCCATGCACGAGACGTTGTCGCGATGTTGATAGGTTTGTGTGCTTGGAAGCTACAAAATATTGCATCATGTGAAGAAGTGGACTCTTCGTAATCTACGGTACATCTGCGTTTCAGTAGACGCCAAAAACAGTCAAGCAGCACGCTATACCATCCGGGTTATTGTGCTTGTTGCCAAATTCGTCCGATGAGTACGAGAATCCATCAAGGTTGCTACGTACCAAACACGCTAACATGACAAATACCCGAAATCTAGCCTTCAAGCTTTTCTCGGAATTCATCGTTGCAAAATTACGATATTGCCCAAGCCATAAATACCACTATGATAGGATGCAATCGTCTACCGCAACATTTCGAAGAAAGCAAACAAGCGGCAAGTTGAATTTCATGAAGCAAAGGACAATTGGGTGCCACGCACAATGTGGATACGAAGGAACCATTCCTCTGGCCAAGAAAGCATATACTTTTTTACTACGGCGCAAAAAGTAGTGTAGACTTCATACCTTCGAACGGCCTTTACCACATAAGCCCATCACTATTGGAAGCTTAACCATGGTTGTTGCAAAGAGCTAGACAGACAAGACAATGGATGCTTGTCCGTCTTCTCTTGGTAACCCCTTCGTGACCTCAGAACGTGAGTACCTTTCTCGTCTCTTTCCAATCATTCAAAACCGTACTTGAGATAATGATGCAAATTGCGATACCATCACTTTGGTCCCCGGTTATTAATTTGGGTTCCGAGGTGTTTAATGATCATGTGTGGCGTGTTATCCCGCACAATCCAAGCAAACGTTAGAACACCACGTGGATGAAAGCTTCAAAAAACATGCATGGGACTTACGGGTGGTTTTTGTCCACACATCTTAGGAAGGAAATGGTTCCAAGCCCATGTACCGCCGAACGATTTGCCTCCTTTTTTTTCAAACACATAACATGCGTGCTGATGAAATTGTGAACGAGAACTATATTTTTAGTCGGTTCTCGTGACTAAAACATACCCAAAACGCACTTTGTGCAATCTTCACGCTCTAATAGTTGCTCCATCAACGGAGCACAAACAACCAACCTTCTTCTTGCTAATGATAGATTGCGTGCATAACATAGGTTTCATGTGAGTTTGCAAGAGCGGACGATCATACCTTCGATTACTAAACTTCGAAGTTCACCACATGTGACATGGGTGTAGGTATTTCCTACGAAGCAAAAGGTGTTGTGGGATTTTACCGTCAAGTGCGAACGAAAAATGGCTTCATTTTTGCAAATTATGTCGGAATGTACAATCGAGACGTCGGTGCCGGGCCATCCAACGAGTGTACGGCTCATGTTCTTCTTTGTCAAACCGAGGAACTTTGAGGAAATCTTCAAGTAATGCGGGCACGCCACGAATTGTGACCTAGCGAACAAATTGCGCTTCTTGATTCTACTACCTCTCAAAACTTGGTAGATGGATAAGTCACGTGCAATCGAAGTTTGACGAGACTTTGTGCACTTTTCGTTCATGTTGCCATACATCATTTGCTTTCTTGCGGACAATGCTCATCTTCTTCATTCGACCGTACCCCATTTTACCGTGGCAACGACGAAGTGAGGCTGATCTGCTTGAGAACTAGCTAGGTACATCTTGATTCTCTTGAGGCTGTAATTTGACTACCGATGTCTCGAAATTTCATGCATGGCAACATTTAGCTTCAGTGTTTCGCACGTCATCGGTGGGAAGGCTCCACATATTCACGCACACGGAAAATTGTCCAACATCGACGAAAAGATTCGATCAACACTTGGTAGTGCATGGGCTTGATGAAGGTATACTTCGTGTTCGTGAGCTAGCACATCTTTTGTTCCATGGAGCGTGGTACTTGATGTTTCGCTTCTCCAATCGACATGGATGGGATCAACCACGGAAGTTGTGTGTGTGCGAACGCACGTCTCTTCCTTCGCTTCCAACCTTCGCCAACCACTTGCCTTCGCTTCGTTGTCTGCACGTCTTGTCCCTCTTCTGCCTACGTTCGTGCACATGGGCGCCATCTTCGCCTCGTGCGAGGACCGTCCTTGCCACCATCCGAGAAGAAACTCCTTCGTGGGCTGGACGAGAAGTCGTGTGTTTCGTGGCTCGGCGCGTCGAACATGCGCGAATGCCGCCTGCTTCGCTGGTTTCGAAGGAAAGATGGCGGCGTGAGCGCACCTGGAAGGAGATCCGTGGACGAGGACGACGTGGTGGCGTGCGAAGGAACGGAGAGCGGTGCCAGGACGATCCGGAGCCGGCTGGAGGAGCAGAGAAGACGATGGGAATCGTGGTGGTTGCACATGCAAAGACAGAACTTCATCATCTTGCCTAATTCCAGCAAGTACAAGGCATGGTGGACTTCCACGGTCCTGGGAGCCATGATCACGGGATTCGTCATCCCCTATGTGACATCCTTTCCAAATTACGTGGGATTGGCTCCCTACACCGATGCAGGTGCCATTGTGCAATACTTGCTGGAGACCATGTTTTTGATCGACATCGCCGTCAACTTCAATCTTGCATACTACGTGCGAAACAAACTGATCATGGATCGAAAATTGATAGCAAAAAGATACCTCAGCTTCATGTTCTGGGTGGACCTTCTAGGCGTGTTTCCCTTCGACATTGTAGCGCTCGCCATTGCTGGGCAGCTGAAATCACAATCAATCCTGGGTAGCTACCTTGGCCTCTTTCGGCTGCTGCAGCTGGTGAGGTTGTATCGCTTTGATGCTCTTGTGAAATACTTGCAGTATCAGCACAAAGTTTCCTTGTTGTTGGTCACTTTTCTCCGGAACTTGTTCTATGTGCTCTTCCTAAGCAATATGGGTGCCTGCGGATTCTACTTCATTGCGAGACAAGAGGGCTTTGCCGTAGAGTCATGGATCGGACAGGGTCCAATCAATTTTGAACAAGCTACCACAGCTGAGCTTTACATCGTAGCCTTGTATTGGGCACTCAGTACCCTGGAAACGATTGGATTCGGCGATTACACCGCCATCACAACGATTGAGCAAGTTTGGGCCACCATATTCATCTTCCTAGCAATGATGATGATAGCGTATGTTCAGACTTCCTATCTACTCTTTGCCAGCACAGATTTAGAAGCAGCTGCAGTCAGGGACTCTTCTGAGAATGTGGTTAAGTACTTTTGGCTTCATAACCTTGACTCGCAATACAGGGACTCCTTGCTGAGCAACCTTCAAGCGCGCCTAAAGAGCAAAGGCTTGTCCGATGACAAAGTTTTGCAAGATTTTCCACTTGAGCTTCGTCTGCAGGTTCTGAGAAGATTGTATAGTCGCCCGCTGCAAGGGTCTCCCCTCTTCCGTGGTGTGGGGAGGCACTTTTTGGATGAGGTTCTGACGAACTGTCGTGTAGAGCTGGTCATGCCGGGTGTGGACATTCTTGAGCAAGGATCGTCAGTTTCTTCACTATTCATTATTGTAGAAGGAACTGCAATTGTTATTGCCGACCGCCAAGCTTATTTGAATTCTCTAGTACAAGACACGAATGTCCCTTCTAGCAGCAACGAAAACCCTCTTTGCGTTCCAGGTGATGTGCTGGGGGCAATTCATTTCTTCACAGGAGGGCAACTAGCAAACAATGTGCAGACGCTGACAGAGTGTAAGGTTTTGGTTTTGGATGCAGCATCTTACAAGAGGATTGGCTCATTGTACCCCAAGAAAGCTAGGGTAGTACTAAAAAACTTGCTCCAGAAGATTGAGAGGCACGAAAATGATGGCAGTAATGTGCTTGAGAATTCCAGTGGATTAAGCGGACTGGCCACGGACGGGTATGCAACCAAAAGAGTGCGAGGAATGATTGAATCCAACTTGGCTGAATACACAATGGAGGAGACCACAGCCTTGCGTTTTGCTGCCTCACAAGGGGATGCAGCTACTGTACGTGCAGTGATACGCCAAGGCATTAATGTAAATATCCCCAACGATGAAGGTAGGACTGCTCTGATGATTGCAGCTGCAGAGGGGGACGAGAGGGTGGTATCCATGTTATTGGATGTGTCCGGTATTGATGTCAATGCGCATGATGCTTTTGGTAGAACGGCGCTTCGCGAGGCAGTTGAAAACAAACACAATGTTGTTGCTGAAATGCTTCTTAAAGTTGGAGCAAGTCTGGGTCTGAGCAATCTGGAGTCCGCAAAGAGGTTGAGCATTGCTATTGCTGAAGAGGATGACAGGCTTCTTGCAGTGCTCCTGCTTGCAGGAGCCCCAGCGTCATCCCAAGATTATTGCGGACGCAGCCCACTCCACGTTGCTGCTTACTATGGAAATGTGACTGCCACAGCACTGCTCTTACACCATGGTGCTGATCCAAATGCCGTGGACAATTGGGGTAGGTGCCCAAGGGATGAGGCAATTTTATCTGGAGAGACCCAGATCCTCAACGTGCTTGATGGCCGTGTTGACGTAAGTACTGTCTCTTAACATCCCTCCTAATCAAGCGGATCAGCTGAATTGCTAGTGCTTGTACGAGCACAAGGCAATTACTCAAGAACATCAATGGTAAGATATCAGTGGAATATATTGGGAGGTAATGCTGATGTTTGCCTTGCATAGAGTGATGTCTATAAACTACCAGAACATCTTGCCTTCAGGAAGCAAGGTATGCATCCACTTTCCTCTTCATCAATGCGGCATTTTCTTCTTTGGACTCAGTCCACCGTTTGTTAGCATTCATTATTCCCCCAGAGGAGGCCAGCAATTTAACGGCAGGAAGGTTGCCCAAGCTCACTGCAATATCCAAAGCTGTGCGACCACCATAGTCAAGCACGTTTGGTGAGACTCCTGCATCCAGCAATCTTTTCACCAATGCGAGGTCTCCTTCGTATGTGGCCATGCAGAGGACTGATGCTTGCTTCAGAGGTGGTGTTGAAAGAGTTGCGCCACATTGTATCAACAACTTCATCGTGGTTTCATGCCCAAAAATCACTGCTTCAAGAAGAGCTGAGTGAGATCGCGAATCCAGCTGATCTACATTCGCTCCAGCATCAATGAGAGCTTTCACAATGGAAGTAAAACCCCTTGCAGCAGCAATGATAAGGGCGGTTCGACCATCGTAGTTGGAAGAATTAATATCAAATCCCTCCGATATTGCCCTTTGAATGCCTGGAAGGTCCCCACTAAAGGCTTTCTGCAAGAACCCAGCAGTGCGCTTATTTCCATACCGACTTATGGACATTCTAACAGAATCAATTGCCTTCCGGTGCTTAGGAAGCCAAAATTCGGCACCACTCACGTTGAGTTGTTCTGCTTTGGTATTCCTTTCCTGGGAAGCCAAATTCAGCTCCTGTACCTCATTTCGAAGTCGTAGAAGTAAGTTTGTGTACAGCTTCTTGGCCTGAACTGGGAACTTTTCAGAAAGCTCATCAAATACTGTGCGGGTAAGAGTAAGTGTTCTACAAGTACTCCATGCTTCTACATTGTAAGACTGCGGCATTCTGGTAAGGAATCCAACATCAGAAATCATACCTTGGATAGCTCCATGGGGCTCCCACTCTCCTTTGTCATTAACATCCAAAGAGTTGCCAAACGAGTCTAACAAAGAAGTTTCATTGGAGGAGCCTGATCTCACTTTTCCAGCCAGCAGGACATAAAATTGAGCTGGAATCACACCTTCCTCCACAATCCTGACTCCTGAAACAAACACTTCTACTTTACCCCGACTGATGAATTCTTCCAGATAGCTAGGATCCACGCCCACGAAGAGGGGATGCTGGGCAAACACATCCTTATACACATAAGACAGAATCTTCGCCTTGACTGCTAGAGGAAAGCTTCCAATAACGTCTTCATCAGACCTCTCCGTCTGCAAAAACTTCATCTTCAGCTGTCTTTGCATGCTTGGCTCCAGATCTAGCAGGGAGTTGGATTTGCAATACTTCTTAATCAGTTTGGAAGCATCCCTATACATGCCACTCTTTGGATCTGACTTTGCAATCAAGAAGAATGAGAATTGGATATGAGCAAGATTTGAAATAGCCATGATGATGCAAATCATGCACCATACTTGCTCTGCTGCTGAAACTGGAATAAAATCTCCATATCCAACCTGTTACGCAGTCAATGTAGAGGAGCATTTTGGAACAGTCAGCAACAAACTTTCAGAAGGGGTCACTTAGGGATGAGAAGCGAATGCAGAATCATTCGAGACACACGGTCCCTAGCCACGAAAGCAGCAACCTACCGTACTGAGGACATGGCTTGCCATAAAATAGAACGTCAATCTGCAGACAGCATGCATTGTACAAAGAGTTAGCAATCAGATTCCACATTTTGCCGTATGCCTCCTCATGTGCACTCACATGTAGCGTTGAAATCCATTCAGTGGGCCGTGCAAAGCAAGGAATTCTGAGATGAATGAATCCACTTCAACTCCTTCGAGAATTGCAATGAAATAAAAACCGCAGGCAAAGAGATTTCCAAGGAAGGCCAAGACCAGGACAATCCTTGCGATGATGATGTCTTTAAGGGACAAAGCTTGCCAGAAGAGCAGCTTTTCCTGCAATTGTCCCATACGATACAGCCTGACCAGCTGGAGCAGCCTGGTGAGAGAGCTGTACATCCCGAAATTGGAGGTGGGTTGTTGCATCTTTCCTGCGATTCCCATGATCATGGGATGGAAGGGAAAGAGTCCAATCAGGTCGACACTAAACTTTCCTCTCAGGTATCTCTTCGTAATCTTTTTTCGATCCACGACCAGTTCGTTCGTGTTTTCCACGCGATACGCAAGGTTGAATTGGACCAGCATGTCGATGAAGAAGACCACGTCGAGCAAGATTTGCATCGCACCTGCACCACTCCCATACGGTGGCACGCTGTTGTAGGTGGCGAATCCCACCGAATACGGCACGTAGAGCGCTGTGAACGCCGCCATGAACGCCACGAACGCCCACCAGATGCGATGTTGTAAGCTTTCGGGATGGACGAGGTACTGCGCATCTGGCAAAAAGCCGAACTTGGTCTGCTTCGGTTGGAAGCTTCCACTTCGCACCAAGCCATGGGACGTGGTGGCAACTGTCCATTCCCAATCTTTGGTGCTGCACCAGCTCCTCCCGCTGCTCCCGTGCTCGTCCTCCGCATCGCTCACGTGCGAGTAAGAAGAAGCACGGGACATGTTGCGACGCTCCTCGTCCATGTCGCACGAAGCGCAAGCGCCAAGACGAAAGAAAGCCGATGCCGACGGTGAGAATGTTCTCACCTCTTCATCAATGCATTTCCTCGTATTTCGATTCTTCTTTCATTCTTGGAGTGCAACAAACCCCACGTGCATGGCAAGCAAACCAACACGTGGTGTCGTGGCGAATCAACCGGTTGGATGCAAGCAAGTTCGTGTACGAGGAAGAAGAGAGATGGCGAAGGTGGAGGATGCGGGGCGTGTACGTGCTTCCGCACTCGTACTGTAGGATGGCTCGCGGCGTGGTGTTGGGCAACTCGTCGTTCTAAGAAGCTTTCAAGTCCCGCGTGGATACTTCGATGAACATCCAAAGCACAATGCCGAGTCGCGCACTACGCTCGAATATAACTTAATTTGTGCGTCCTATGCGTAAGTGCGTGGTGGCATGGACCCAATGTCGTAGCACGGTGTACGTTGACAACGGCTTGCACGAGACGTCGACCGTCATGCTTGTTTCGCTTGGAAGGAACGCTCGTTTCCGTAATTGGATCGTCCGTCTTCCAGCTAAGCCATGTGTGCGTCGTCCTTTCATTCGGTCGTAGGATACGAGCCTGTCATTTGGAGCTCGTGTTCCCACGAGTGGTGGAATCTCTTCGACGACATCTCGTGGTAGGAAAGGGTGAAAATAAATGCAAGTCGGACGGGATTATCGCGTTGCATCACGAAAGCATTCCGCCGTGCGAGTGGAAGGTATTATTGGAAGGTGTACAAGGGGACCACAACTCACGTGTCGAATACTTGTGTGTCTATGCAAGCCATGGAGACGAACGCCGGTTCTCGCGATGGCAAGGAAGAGATCCTGTGAAGTACCAAGCAAGGATGAGCACCCGATGGGTAAACGACTTTGCAAGAAGAAGCATGGATTTTTCGTACTTCGTTCCGTCGCTATGTGTCGTTTGATTTTCGGGAATGGACTCGTCGTGCACGAACCACGCCTTTCGTACGAAACATAGACCAAGAGACGCGCAAGACGTGCATCTTGGTCGTTGCTCTCCGATGTTGGTCCATGTCACATGGACTTGTGTATCCCTCGACGTCCCTCGTGCGTCGCTTCGATCGCCGCATTCACCGTCGGCATTTGCATTCCTTGCCATTTCCGGACGGCACGGTGCTTCTCTTTCGATCCTCACCTCGTTGCACGCACCTTTCCCACCCTTTACCGTTGTTTACGTGCATGCACGTGGCTTGCTTCGTCCATGCGAAGCACATCCAACGGACCTCGTCGCACAAATCACCACGTGTCCCACCACAACTCCAAAAGGGGTGCATCTGGATCTGGAGGTGCAACTGCGCCCACACCCCTCGAAAACGCGGTGCATCTGCTCCGACCTCGGTCCAAAGGCTGGGTGCAACTGCTTCCCCACCGGCCGAGGGAGGGTGCAACTGCTTCAAGGCGTGGAAAAGTGGGGTGTAACTGCACCGTCGACGTTGGGCATGCCGCTTCCGACGCCGCGCACGACGCGCACACGCGTCTTTTGCGCTTCCAACATGCGTGGAATGGCGACCAGGTCCAACCGAACGACGTCCAACACCACCAAGCGACATGCCTTGGCGCAGCCGCCTTCCAGGTGCGTGCGAAGGAAGAATTCGGTGCTCGGCCGTGCACCACGTGGACACGTCTTCGCTGCGGAGGAAGACGATGCACGAGCAACGCTGCGATTTGCGCACGAGACAAAATAGAGAAGGAGGCGTGATCCTCGAGATGGCGTGAGTGCTGACGCGATGGTTGGGAACGCAGCGTGACCACGTACCAAAGGCCAGACGCCACTGGACGATATGGAAAATTCGGAGGAAAGTACGTGCCTGAAACGCTGATTGCTGCCTTGGAAGAGTTGGAAACCACCTACAAAGAAATCGCCACAGATGCAGACTTCCAGAAAGAGTTGCAGGACGTGCTCAAAAATTATGTGGGAAGGGAGACCCCGCTTTACTTTGCGGAGCAACTCACAAAGCATTACCGCAAGGATGGAAAAGGACCTGACATCTACCTCAAACGAGAAGACTTGAATCACACTGGTGCTCACAAGATCAACAATGCGGTGGGACAGGCCCTCCTGGCCAAACGTATTGGCAAGAACCGCATCATTGCCGAGACTGGTGCTGGACAGCACGGCGTGGCCACCGCCACTGTGTGTGCTCGCTTTGGGCTGCAATGCATCGTGTACATGGGTGCCCAGGACATGGAAAGGCAGAAACTCAATGTGTTCCGCATGAGGCTCATGGGTGCAGAGGTCCGACCAGTTCACTCGGGCACAGCTACGCTGAAGGATGCCACCTCCGAAGCCATCCGGGACTGGGTGACCAATGTGGAGAGCACGCACTACATTCTGGGTTCTGTGGCTGGGCCTCACCCCTACCCAATGATGGTGCGTGATTTCCATGCATGCATTGGAAGAGAAACCCGCAAGCAGTGCCTGGAAGCGTTCGGTGGGAAGCCTGATGTGTTGATGGCCTGCGTAGGTGGGGGATCAAATGCAATGGGTTTGTTCCACGAGTTTGTGGATGATGAAGACATCCGTCTGATTGGTGTAGAAGCAGCTGGAGAGGGTGTTGGTACTGAGAAGCATGCTGCAACACTTACCAAAGGCACTCCAGGTGTCCTCCATGGCTCTTACAGCATGCTGTTGCAGGATACGGATGGGCAGATCACGGAACCCCATTCCATTTCGGCAGGTCTCGATTACCCTGGCATTGGTCCTGAACATGCATTCTTGAAGGACATTGGTCGTGGAGAATATTACTCTGTGACAGACAAGGAAGCCTTGGATGCCTTCCAGTTGGTATCGCGCCTGGAAGGCATCATCCCTGCCCTGGAAACATCGCACGCCTTTGCGTATTTGGAGCAGCTCTGTCCGACTCTCCCTGAAGGAACGAAGCTTGTGATCAACTGTAGTGGTCGTGGCGACAAAGACGTCAACACGGCTGCCAAGTATCTCATGGGTGAGGATCTGTTGTAAAGAGCAACCATCTCCTTTGCCGGTGGCATCAAAGCCTCGTGGTCCATCTCCAGCGTTCCTCCACGATTTTCAGCTTCCATGAGTAGGTCATTGCTCTCTATCTTCATCAGAGCATTGAGCTTGATGGATCCTGCATCATGTCACATGAAGTTGTCCCTCTGGTTGGTCCAGCCGTGACCACTCCGATTCAACGGAGAAAGGTCGTTGATCGGAGACTTCCCGATCAAATCTCCCAATTAAAAGGGAATAGAACGAGCCTCGTCCCCAACAAATGGATCCGACAGAAAGGGCGAAAGGGACACGGACACCATGGAGAGTTTCTTCTCTGAGGCTGGGTTTGGGACCAGGTTGGTGCTAGTTGAGAGCAAAGAGGAATGCTGTTGTGACAAACGAGAGCAGATGCACACAGAGTGAAATGTGCATCACAGACGAGCAATCTCGAAAACACGAGACAAAGCTTTGTAGGTGGCGATTGGACGCAGGAAAAACCTTGTCGTGTGCTGGTCACATCTACAAGGAAGGACCCAACGGTTGGCTACAACGGACCGCTCGTGGTGAATCCTGGGTGCATTGCAGCGAGTGTCGGAAGACTTGCTTCCAAGAAAGACAGGGTTAAGAATGGAAACAAACGCAGATGGTATTCTTTCCACCTCCAGTTATTGTTCAATTCCATACATTTGCTTCGAAGTAATCGAAAAATCATGCGTTCAGCCCCTGAATACCGTCCGTTACCATGTCCACCGCTTTGGAGTTAGACTGTTCATCAGGCTTCATGGCAGGGAAGAGCAATACTTCCTTGATATTATGCGAATCAGTGAGGAGCATGGTCATCCTGTCTATGCCTAGTCCCCAACCACCAGTTGGCGGCAGGCCGTACTCTAATGCGTTACAGAATGTCTCGTCAATCACCATCGCCTCGTCATCCCCTGCAGTTTTCTGTGCTGCCTGTTCCCTGAAACGTTCCCTCTGCACGACTGGATCGTTCAACTCTGTGTAAGCGTTGCAAACCTCGTGCTTGTTCACGAACAACTCAAACCTCTCTGTCATCCCTGGCATACTTCTGTGCCATTTGGCCAGCGGGGACATGATCTGCGGATGGTCGCATATGAAGGTTGGATTCACACACTGTTCTTCCAGAAACTCTCCGACCAGCTTGTCCAGCAACCTGGCAGATGTCTGAGGGGGCGGGCACTCCACACCGTGCTTCTCCACTTGCTGGAGCAGGTACAGTCGCGTTTCCTCCGAATCAAAATCTGCGGGGATGACGATTCCTGCAGCCTCCTTCAACCCTTCCAACATGCTGATCCTGCGAAATGGTGGGGTGAAATCGATTTCTACCGGTGGGTTGTCCAAGCCGTTGGTGTGGTATTGGATCTTGTAGGATCCAGTCACGTTGTATACCATGCTGCTGATGAGCTCTTCCGTCATGTCCATGAGATCGTTGTAGTCGGCGTAAGCCTGGTAGAACTCGCAGGTGGTGAACTCTGGGTTGTGTGTCATGTCAATCCCTTCGTTCCTGAACTGGCGTCCAATCTCGTACACTCTTTCCAGGCCTCCCACCACCAGTTCTTTCAAGTACAGCTCCGGCGCGATACGCATGTACAGGGTCATGTTGAGTTCGTTGTGAAATGTGATGAACGGTTTGGCGGTCGCTCCACCAGGAATCATGTTCATCATGGGCGTTTCCACTTCAAGGAAATGCCGCTCGTCCAAGAACTTGCGCACAAACCTCACGATTCCTGCCCTGGCATAGAAGATAGCCCTTGCTTTGTCGTTGATCATGAGATCGAGGTACCTCTGCCTGAACCTGGTTTCTTTGTCTTTGAGTCCCACCTTGGCGGAAGGCGGCATGCGCAAGCACGGGGAGAGCACTTCCATGTGCACGGGAAAGATGCTGAGCTCTCCTCTCTTGCTCTTTCCAGGATATCCACGCACGCCCACGATGTCTCCGCGTTTGATGGAAGCATGCAGCTTTCCGAAGGCTTCTTCCTCCATGCCGAAGTTCCTGGCGTCTGCCATCACTTGCACTTTGGTTCCGTCCCCGCGGAGGTCGTAGAAGATGAGCTTGGATCCAGAAGCACGCTTGGTGGCCACACGTCCAGCCAACGACGTCGTGGTGTCCTTTTTCTGCTCGCCTGCATCCAAACTTTGGAACTCCACCACGTACTCTTGGATGCGTTGTGTGACGTGGAACTTGTGCGGGTACGGGTTGTTTCCATTGGCTTTGCTGGCCGCCAATTGCTTCATCCTGGACTCGAAGTAGAGCGTCGGATCGACCTCTTCTTCCTCTTCTGCTTCGGCAAGCTTCTTCTTCGCCGCCTTGGCCACGTCCTGCGGCGGCGCCTGTTCGGCTTTGGCGGCGGCCTTCTCGCGCTTCTCCTGGGCCTTGGCCATCGCCTTGAGCTGCTTCTTGTACTCGTTCTTCGAGATCTCCTCCCCTCCTTCGTCGTAGAAGCGCTTCACGCCGTCCACGACGCGCTCCATCGGCGCCATCGTCGCACGTCGCCGACACCTTCCCCCTTCGTCACCAGCCACCCACCGTTCGCATCGATGCCTTCGCCCCCTTCGTATCGATTCCACCCCGAAGATCGCGATGGAAGCGCCCGAAGATCTCGATGGGAAGGGACGGCGTGGACGTGGGTGGTCCATGGAGTTGCAAAGAAGCGGAGATGGGAACGAGGGAAAAGAAAGTGCCAATGGCACACGTGAAGATGTGTCCACGTGCAAACGCGAGGGGAGGAGGGAAGCGGACGCTCGTGGTGCGGAACAGGCCATGTGATGGATGCGCTCGTAAGTGGGAAGCGTGCGAAGCTGCGCGCACAAACGGGAGGAGGAGCTCAACAACGTTACGTGCAATCCAAAACGTCTCCTTCGCGTGCAAGATGGCCCGTCCATCGTGTATAAGCAAGCAAACCCTACAATCCAACGGAAACAATGGTGTCGTGATGCGAAAAACTCAAACAAGGAAGAGGACACATGCATTTCCTGCACGGGGCATACACAGATGGACATGCTCCAAAACCCCACCTCCCACTCCCGACTACTCATCGCACGTGACAAAGGATCAATCGGCAGAAATGCATCTTGTCCCAATCGAGTATCCAAGGGAGATGACAAGGCAGCGATTGAACGGAAGCTCTTCCATTGGGCAACTAATCGGATCAAGGTATGACGATTGCGTTCCCGCAATTCAAAGGTTGTCCATTGAGCAATTCGTAGTGAAATTTCAGAAGAATGGCATGTCAAGGAATTCAATGCTCGTCCAATAGCAATCGATGGTCAACATCTTGTGCTTTAGTGATATGAACTAGTGTAAAAATGCCGCCACTTGTAGGAGATGGCAAGTGCGTATCAAGCATATAAGGGGACAATCGCGGTTGCCTCTTCTAAGCGTTAAAACGGCGCTCATCACACCAATGGCGTACGAAATCTCGATGTGAGTATCGTTCATCTCTCTCATTCGTTCATGCGTCGTTCGTTCGTAAGTTCTCTTCGTTTTGTCCCTCGGAAAATTGTACTACTCGTTGGCATCAAATCTTCTTCAAATTGTGAGCTTCTTTACTTGAGAACAATTCTTCTTTTTATCAAGAAAGGAAGAGAGTTTGGGTGGAGGAACCGTTCAAAGTGCAAATATGAAGATGCAATCGAAACAATCAAGGCTCCTTGTGCATGTATGCGTGCCCGGCACGGAAACATGGGCACCAACATGTAATTGCCCATAGGGTCTAGTTTGCACTCGTCAATCAAAAACGCGATTGAATAGGATGTGGGGTGCACGCACATTGTGGCACCATTTGTGGAGAGTCTTCAGCATGCGGTTCTATCCTTCATTCGTATGACGCATATTTATGAGGGATTCCTCCGCACAAAATGTCAAGCTCGTAGCTTGAATAGAGACTTGTTGCTTGCAACTTGCAAAGCGGTACTAGCAAGTGAATGAATGGTGACGTGTGTAAGCCCCCTCATCACAACATCATGTCAAAGTGACTTCGATTGACATGTATCATCCAAAGAAAGGTCGCAAGCTTAACACCTAGAAGATGTGTCTTGGTGCCAAATGCGGTTGTCCTTCCAAAGAGAGCAGAGAATTGAAGAAAAGATAACGATCGAGCTTGGAATGTATGCGCTTGTTGTGAGGCTGTAGCCCGGCCTATGTGTGGCTCTAGTTTGCAAGTCCTATCCTTTGCACACGTCACTGTCAAGCACCGTAGAGATCAACAAGTTTTGTTTGGCAAGGATCGTTCCGAAGCAAGCTTGCCCTACGTGGTGAATGATATTCAAGACGACTACTTTCCACACATTAGCAAGTCTAAAGAATCGACCACAAGATTCACAAGGACTCAAGCCAAAAATAGATGGCACACGATGAGACTACAAGCCTATTTTACCTCCTACATAATGTTGGAAATGATCATAACAACGCTTTTCCTCGGATATCTAGCATGGGAACGCGAATGTCGAGCTCCCCTTGAGCCACATTCACACCCTCGACCTCGGGGAATCGAGGGAACCGGGGGAAATTCCCTTCATCCCCCGAGGTCCTCCTCGACGCATCCTGTGCGAATATTTCGTAAATGAAAGTGAAAAATCCCTTCCAAAAAGACCGAGAAGGTACGGGGAGCGTCGAGGGGTTTCCCTTCGTTCCACCGGCCCCGGGGCCGGGGTAACCAAGGGAACCTCGGGGAGGGGCGAGGGACCCGAAATGAAACATTTCATTCTACGATTTTG
>JBBULP010000441.1:0-30883 GCA_038048775.1 Picocystis salinarum | reverse complement strand
CGATCCTCTGCGGTCGATAACGCCGCCATTGAGTGGGCATACGCACCACTCATTCGTGCATGTAATACACAACTACGAAGGTGGCAACCCACGAACGTACGCAACGTCAACGCCCTGCTTCTTACAATATGCCACACTCGTGTGTAGCTACAGCAACGGAAAATCGTGTCGAGTAGTTTTCTAGTGAATTGAATGTTGACTGTGCTTTGCTTTTGTGAGGGTAGGCATTTGCTAGTACAGTATCTTTTATGAATGCTTTTATTTTATGACATTGAAGACTCTTGTCAGAGAAAATGGGCTTGTTTTACGCATTCCAAATGCACGCCACGTTCTGCTTGATGGAAAACGACGCAAAGTTCTATTCTTTTGAGTATTGGATGTTAATTGCACGATCTTTACACCTGCCAGTTTATAATGCATACCCTAAAAGTACAGAGCACAAAGTGAGCACAATTTGTCAACCACCAAACTTGCATCGTTTATGTGCAAAAACAGGCTTTAAACGGTTTCTATATGCAGCTACATGCGCTGGCAATATTCTGTCTCATCTTCACGCACCATTGTGTTGTTGGTTTATTAGTTCCATTAGCTATTTGTGTCCTCACATATCCGTATTTCAATGCCATCGTTAGAAAGTGGACTTCATTTTAGCATTGGTACATCTTGTCCGTTCCATTTTGCTGTTTTCCGGATCAACAGAATCAGTATGTGTGCTGTTCAACACTTGCAAATACGAGATTGAAGAGACAATAACAGCTGATGAAAAGAGGGGCGATGTTTAATTGTCAATCGCAAAACTTTAGATGTGTACGATGAGGTTTTGATTCAGCAATACCTGCAAATTGAAACATCGGTGGCAGTACAATTGCAATACTTGTGGCACTTCTTTCGGATGTTGGAACTAGTCGAGGGCTACAGAAATAAAAATGCCCACTTGCCATGAAGTACACAATGAACCCGTTATGAAGAAAAAGTCCTCACTTCTTCTTCACTCTCACCTCGTCAAGCTTTGCAAACTTTGGCTTCTTGAGGCGCAAGATGATGTAAGCCAGGCTGTGCCACCCAAGGAACAGAGCAAATTGAAGGAGCTGAGTTTGTCCTATGGTCAGACCGGTAAACCCAAAGTCGCTCAAAATTTCCTCCCCAGTAATTGAACCACTAGGATCACCCCCTTGGGAATTGGGCAAGGTATCAGTGGGCCCACCTCCACCGTTTGTCCCTCGGGCTTCAAATTCTTGACCTTCCATCTCATTTATCATGAGTGCGTAAAATCCATAGTAGAAGGCACTTATGTACTTGACCCATCTTGCTCCTACCGGTACGGTATCTTGGTTGATGTAGAAACCTCCAAAAAGAATGAGTATGACGCTTACTGCTGGGGCAAGGGCAAAAGCTGCTGCCTGGGTTGACACAAGAACTGATACCACCGAAGCAAAAGCCTGGCAGGTCAAGGCCAACAGCAATGCGACTCCGATGAAAGTGAAATATCTCGACGCTTCTGGGTACAATCCCACAAAGTAATAAAGCACAAGAGTGTACAATAGCGTTGGAAGGAGTCGGACATGAAGTTCGCCGACAAGTTTGCCGAGATAGTATGCACCAATATTGTACGATTTCGATGCTCGTTCTCGGTTCACAACCAACCGCTCTGCAGGGAAAGTGTTGATGATTGTAAAAATTCCTCCAAAACCAACGTTGATGGTTATAAAAAACAAAACACCAGTCCGGTCTTGAATTGACTGAAAGTCGTTTCCCATATCCATGTACAGAAGCCCTAACAGTATGGCAAACGTCAGCAGTTGTGCAACACCAATGTAGAAAGTCCCCAGGTCTCTGTTGTTCTTCTTGAATGACCGAAGCAAGAGAATGACCAACTGTTCTAGCCAAGTTGCACCGGTACGAAGACTGTAAGTGTCCAGCTTACTGGAGTTGGAATCACCAGCCAAATGGCTGTCGCCGTCGGCAATCATGTTGTTGCTACAGCTGAAAGACTCCTCTGTGCTGCAAACGGAATAGTACTGCAAAAGCAGCTGAACTCTTGTTTGTGATCGACTCAAGAACTCTGCACTCCGATTGTCAGTGGACACCAAATCCATGAAGAAGTCTGCCGGGTTGTAGTGCTCGGGGCATATAAAATGCATCGTCGAAAAATAATCCACTGCCTCTTGAGCTGCACCAAAGTACACAACCCTACCTTTTGCCAGAAGAAGAAGCTGGTCAAACATTTGAAAAATGCTGCTTCTTGGCTGGTGGATTGTGGAAAGGACGACTCGCCCATTCTTCGCTAACAACGAAAGGGTTTCCATGACATTCAGGGCCTGATAGCTATCGATGCCAGAGGTGGGTTCATCCAGAAAGCAAACGACAGGGTCTGAAATCATTTCCACCCCTATGTTGGTGCGTTTTTTCTCACCACCGCTGATGCCCCTGATTCTTGCATCACCCACCAAGGTATCAGCCACGTCTGCCAGTCCGAGTTCCGTCATGACACCCTTGCAAATTTCTCTTTTCCTTTCCCTGGAATATTTTCTTGGCAAACGTAAGAATGCTGCGATTTCCATGGTCTCGCGAACGGTGAGGCTTGGAAAGAGGATTTCTTGCTGCAGTACGTACGTCGACATGGCTCGAAATTTCTCTGGTCGGTCTGCACCATTCAGCTTGATTGATCCGCTGATCACGCTTCCCGTGGGAACACGTCCGGCAAGGACGTTCAACAAGGACGTTTTTCCACTACCACTTGGTCCCATGATTCCGACGAATTGTCCTGTGCACACTTTTCCACGGACATCTTGAAGGATGTTGATAGTTTTTCGTTTGTGTTTCGGAGTGAACAGTCCGCCCAAGGGGATTTCGTAATCCACCGCCCATTCCAAGAGCACGAAGGGAAGATCTGCTCTTCCTAAATTCGTGAGTGTGGGGCTGATGTTGTTCGTGGCACCTTCGACATCTTTGGATACGATGGAAGAGACCGATTTCGTCGCCAAGGTTCTTTCCTTCGTGAACTCAGCTGCCGCTTCTCGCAATCGTTCCAGCAATCGTTCTTCTTCCGTTTCCTTGATGATACCGTTTTCATCCGTCTCTTTCACTTTCGTTTCGTCACTGCACGCTCCCATAGTGCGCACGATCCGACGTGACGATGCGTACGTCCGCGTGCTTGTATGGCTCGTTGCTCGCACACTGCAACACAACGACGGATTACGTGTCGGAACGAGATCGGTTTGGATCTCGATGGAGATCTCGATCTCCCACCTCGGTGGAGATCTCAGGATCTTTGAGGATGTCGACCATGTGAAGGACCCATACCATCGATCGCTTGTTCCTCCTGCGATGCATCCACACCTGTGGTCTTCCAGGAGTGCAGGAAAAAAAAGACCAAGGAGGAGAAAGAGTGCCCAACACACCCAACAAGAGGATAGAGCGCAGAATCGTGGTGGATGGAATAGAATGAAATGAATGAATGGTGCTTCGATCGAAAAGTGGGACCTGCATTGTGTGCGCATGTCGCAGGTACAATGATGAAAGCTTTTGCACACTGTGTGAGAGTCACGCGAGAATGAGGAAACAATCAGCTGCCAGCACGGGTTTCGATTGGATTTCTGGAGGAGAGGAATGTGAATGTTACAACATGTTCCATCGAAATGAAAGAACTGGTACTTTGATTTGTTGTTGGCGGAGATATCAACCCTAGGAGGCTTCCTCCTTCTTATTCAGCTTTTCCAAATACTTCTGCCCTATTCGGAAAAATTTCTCAGGTTCAGAAGAAAGATAAGAATCGCACAATACAAGCAATTTCTCGTCGCCTTCCAATAGCAACTCCACAATCGATTCTTCAAGCGACTCACTGACAAGCTCCGGTTTCTCTGCACGGAGGGTTGAGGCAACTGCACTTATATTTGTAAGAATCGGGGCAAGTTCTTCTCGCTGGTCTACCCTCTCTCTGACTTTCAATAGCTTGACAACTCTGGGAGGAATATCTATACCACCCATACTTGCTGGCTGTACTTGAGTCCAGACAATCCAACACGGATCTTGGAGGTAGCCAATGTATCCCTTTGCAGGTAGAAGCTCGACAAAATCTCCTACCCAGTGCCCAATTTGAGCCACTTGCGAAGGGCTCCCTAGTTCATTTGCCTTTGCAATCTCTTTCTTCAAGCCCTCTACCGTGAGCACACGCAAGACAACAGTCTTCATTCGACCTTCTGGGGCAGTGGAAGACTCTAAATCCCATTCAACAACGCGAAACTTCACACCAAAAACGTTCCCACGCAAGCCTAGAGCAACCAAGCTCGAACCGCCAAATGAACGGAAGAGGTTGCCCAAAGAAGCAATAATAGATCCTTTCGTAAGGATGGCAAAGGCTCCAGCACCCAGTGCTGCTGCTCCAGAAGCTTGCCCGGCAGCCTGCAACACCATTCTACGCACTCGCAACTCCTCTGCTTTTTTCTGCGCCTTCTGTGCAGCTTCGAGTTCGGCAATTCTCTTCGCTTCTTCTTTTGCCCTGGATGATGCTTGTTTCTCTTTTTCCATTTCTCCATCTAGTTTCGCCTTGAGCGTTTTGTTTTCCTTCTCTAGTGCCCGAACACGCAGAGAAGTCGAACTCATGTTTGCCACTGCTTCTTTGGCGTCCACCAGTTCGTGCACTGCAAAGCCAAGTGGAGTGAGACATAGGAGAGACAATGTTCTCCTCGACTCTGCATGCCATTTTTGAGCTCGTAGTTTTCGATTTTTCCCAGGCCGCGTATGCTTCGTGTGCTGCAGTGAAACTTCTGTTGGTTTGGGTGCATTCGTCTTTCTACCAGCTGCAAATGTTTGGAGAGGAACAGCCATGGTGGTGCACTTGGGTTTCCTACGTGCTCCTTCTTCCGCGGTTGTTGACGGAGCTTCAGGTGTGGCGTCTTTCGATTCCAACGCGGTGGAAGTCCGCGTCTTCCACACCCACGTGCACAACCGCGTATGCACGTGGGCGCGGACGCAGGTATCGAAGCGTCTCGGTCGTTTTGCCTTGGATCGACACAAGCCGGATTGTTTCGGAAGAAGCAGTCGAAGGACAGAAAAGACAGAGCTCAACCAGTCACCTTCAGTAGAACCAATCTTTGCAGCGGTGTAGGGATGCCTTCCGATTCCAGGCGTAGCTCTCGAAGCCAGAGCAGCTATCCATATGCATGCCTCCCCATGGAAGTATACAATGGGAGCGGATCCACGAACATGGCCAAATCATGTGCTGCCAACATCAAATGCAGTGAGCAGAGGTTCGAAAAAACACATCTGCTTCCCTTGCTGTCAATCCCACCTCCAATTGTCGGGGATGCCAAAAGAACCCGATAGATGTTCTGAGAGACCAGCTACAGCAAATGCAGAGGTTTCCCAGACACGGGAAAACTGAGGCCTTTGCCGGCGTAGAAAAGCGGATTGGCTCTGTTGTTGTGAAATGTACAATTGTGATACAGTGCAGATTACAACCGGGCTCGAGACTACCCGTGCAGCGACTTGCAATCAATTTGGAGGCGACGTTCGTCGTAAGACTTTTCTGTTGGTCTCTGACCAAGTGGTATGTGGCGTGCATTTCGTACATTGATGTGGGAAGCATCAAAATCTCTAAGCTTGCTCAGTAGCGATCTCATCTCTTGGAGCTTTATTCGCTGGATGTTGACCAAATTCTCCACGTGGGAGATGGCAGCTTCACGAGCTTGTCGACTGCGTTGGAAACACAGACTCTCAAAATCGCAAGAGAACAACTGTAGAGGTATGTCTGAGGCCATCTTGTACTGAGGTTTCCTGGGGTAAAGATCCACGTCAAGAAGGTCTTTCACAATCTCTGGCCTTTCCTGGTGTAGGCCTACCATGAAAAGGACAGCGGCCATGCATCGCACTTGATGCCACAGGAAAGAGGAACCCGAAACATCGATGCAGTACAGGGATCCCTCGTCCATCGCGGAGCACACTTCGCTCACGGGAGTTATTTTACAGCTCCGGACGCACCTTTTAAAGCTGTGGACATTCAAAGCATCCATACGGCAGAAGTTTCGGAAATCATGTTCTCCCTCGAAGTACTTGGCTGCCTTGGCCATCCTGGCCAAATCCAAGTTCGCGGATGCAACAAAGTAGTACTTGTAACGCCTAGCCTTCGCCTTGAAACGTGCATGGAACCCATCTTCCACATCCGCCCACCCAAGGATGCGGATGTCTTCAGGCAGGGCCTTGTTGATCATCTTCATGTAGTCCATCTCTTGTTCATGAGGCAGTGCGCACGATCCTCTTTTCGCTTTTGACCGCAAACGAAGGTTCACCACTTGTCCCAGCGCACTGACCCCTTTGTCCGTGCGTCCACATCTCCCGTATCCCAAATCTTCTGGCTGCGCTTTCGGATGTATCAATCGTGTTCGGCGCAAGGCATCGAACAGGTGGTGCTCGATCGTGTCTTGAACGTGCTTTTGCGAGGCGAATCCGCGGTACTCCCATCCAAAATACGCGATCTCGAGGGCCACGTGACGGCTGTTGTAGTTGGAGACGTCAATTTCTTCAGGGATGGTTCGTTTCCTTGCTTTCTTTGAGCTTCGATCTCGAATTTCTGGATCGTTTTTGCTTTCCATCCAATCTGCTAGGCCACGCAACCTACACGCCAGTCGTCTCCTTGTGGTTTCAGTTCCGACTTCGCTGTTGTCGTGGAGCAGCAGCTTCACCAACGACGTTTCTACGTCGAGGTCCACGCCTTGCGTGTCTTGAAGCATCGTTCCTTCCATTTGCGTGTCGGACGTGCCTTCGGCAATCGTCTCGTTCCTTTATTCCGCGACTCGACAACCAAAGCATGCAAATGCGGATACGTTGGTGCGTCGCGTTTGGGACGTGGCCGTCCCGTCGACTTTGCGGTGCGTTCGACGTGTTTCGCACTGGTTCGGCGTATCCGTCGGTTGCGTGTGGTTGGCGAGTGTCAGGATCGACGTAGCACGTAATTCGTAGGAGCAATCCACGTACGTCTCTTCCACTTCGTTCTTTCGGAAGGAGACACGATCGATTCGGCATCGTGCGACGTGGACGTCCTGGTTCGCACGAAGTCGCAGGTGTGGATGTGGACCCGGACGTGCATGGAGACAAGGCAAGCACGTCCTTGGACGTCCATGGAACGTGTCATCCATCCATTCAGGACCACGCTTTGTTCCTATGTTTCGGACGCACGTGTTGGTCTTCCTACGACGCGTATTGGTTTCCTTTCCCATTCGCATGGACGTGGAGGAGGCTTGTACGGCCTTCGACGACGTCTTCGTGGTGTGTCGTGGTGGTGGAAGCAGTTCGTACCATCGATCCTGGGACGAATGACACCAAGACCGTTTTTTCTCTCCTTCTGTGGTTTCCTTGGGACCCTCCGGGACAGAGTGGCAAAGAAGAGCAATCGAGATCACTCGCATGAGATATCGATGGGAATCGGCATGGTTCCTAGGGAAGGGGATGGACCGATCGATCGCTGCATTCCTCCCTCCGCCACAAACCCTGGAGGAAGGACAGATCGAAAGGAACGATCGAAGAAACGCAACAGGACGAACGAAGACGAAGCGTGAACAGCGCACGTCGACGCAAGGAAAGAAACATGACGAATTCCGTCGAAATACACGTCCGATACTGCGGTGCATGAGGATATGGAAAAAGGTACAGCGCACTGGAGAGGGTGCTGAAAGACAACTTCGGAGACCAAGTGAACGTCACAGGAACGGCCAGCGTGGAAGCGAGCGGTGAATTCGAAGTCCAAGTGGTCGGTGGAAAACTGCTCCACAGCAAAAAAGGAGGCGATGGACACGTCGATACGCCGGAAAAGCTGGAGAAGCTGGTGACGGGCATCGTCGAAGCCATCGGAAAAACCGCGAAGAGCCACTGAACAAGCCGACTGGAAGGAGAACTGGGAAAGGCGAAGACGACTACATGAATCACTGTGTTGAAATGCTACGGCAAAGGCATGGTGACGAAAGTGCGGTGCTCTCCAACCGCGTCACTTCTTTGATGTCTCACGTTCTTGACCTGTTGGGTTTGTTACCAATGTATGCTTGATAGTTCACTGTTGCAAACATACCCCCCTGGGAAAATCTGCGCTCTCAGCCCAACTCCTTGATTGAACAACGTCGAGTCTGGTTGTACCAACGCTGGCAGAGCATCTGCCTCGTCCTTGCCATGGGGTACCGGAATCCCGTCCTCTCTTCCCAATCATGCCACGGAGTTTTCAACCCCTCCAAAGTGTTGCCCTCTCTTGACACAAGGACTTGCACCCTTTGCTTTGGAGGGCTGAGGTTGCATTGTCTACCAATCTAAGAAGAAGTGCGTTCATGAAGAAATCGCACCTTTCCAGTAGAAGGAAAGAAAAGAGTTGAAGCCTAGCCATTTTTTTCAACAATGGAAGGTAGACGCCAGAAGCGGACCACGACATGTAGCAACTTGAACAAGGTCAATATTACATGTGGCTCTTCTGGCAAGATCCAGGAGGTGAGTGAAAGATCCAACTAATCATTCGCACTCACTCGGCTGTTCTTCTATCTCATAAGTTCTGTCTCTTCACAAATCTTTCGAGAACGTGAGCAGGTCTCCGCAATGAGCATCGATTACCATTCTCAAAGTTGATGTTTTATCCGATGTAAAGCTTTCAATAATGCCCAAACATAAATCATAATTAGGCACGATCTCTTCTTCGAGCGGATTCTCGTCAAGTTCTTTTCGAGCATCTCCATTTGCCACGTCGAATTTTCTCAAGCATGTTTTCATTAACATTCGACTGCAGTGGTATCAAATTGCCAACGTTCTTCATAAATATTCCTACGCTGGTGCTTTTCCACAAGAATTGTTTGCAGATTGCACTTGCGTTTTCTATTTTATCAACTTGTCGCATGTTTCGCAAAGGTGCATTCGCATTAGAAGTAAAAGCTATAATAAGAGTTGTTAGTAATTTTACAAGGAGCAGACGAGCATGCAACCAAGTGTTCATCTAAATCGATGTATGAATCATCATCTTGCATGTTTGCGAGCTTCATTGCCATGAAGTGTGGTGGCTTACATCACACCGCGTGAGATGTGTGTGGTTCATCGATTAGAGCAGACCACGAGTGTGCGTTCCCCACAAATCGTCATGAAAACGTCGCGTCATTTCGCTTTCGCAAGGGACATTCATTTTTAGGCATTGGTGTGGCCCAATGCCACGGTTTGTGCGACAACCTCCACCTTGTTGACTACATGGACGACGCACAAGGGTAGAGGAGTGTCCCATGCATGTCATTCTTCCATTTGCATGTTTGTTCCTCCCACGTGGGTCGTCCTATTGTTCCTTCCTCCACCACCGCAAGCACCGCTTGGCTCCTTGCTTGTGTGTTGGGTCCATGGCTTGTGTTGAACATCATTGGTTGCCTGTCAACTGGACGGATGAAGGGTGGCACCACCACTCCACCCTCCCATCCACTCAAGGTGTGTCCACCACACACACGATCGTACCACGTCGGAGACGTCATGGCCATGCGGGTGCGCGTCGCACGAAACGTGCCATTCCGAAGGGCCGCGTGTGGAATGATCCGCAGATGTGCGTCCACTGCTCCAAACGAAACGAAGGAGACACAAGAGAGAATTCCGCCGCGGCTTACCGGAAGAGAAATCAGGAACAAGTTCCTGGAGTTCTTCGAAAAGAAAGGACATCGACGCCTGCCGAGCTCATCGCTGGTGCCAGAAGATCCCACAGTGCTTCTCACCATCGCCGGAATGCTGCAATTCAAGCCCATATTCTTAGGACAAATGCCTCGACAGTTCCCTCGGGTCACAACCACGCAAAAGTGCATCCGCACGAAGGACATAGAAAATGTTGGCGTCACGGCAAGGCATCACACTTTCTTTGAAATGCTGGGCAACTTCAGCTTTGGCGACTATTTCAAGCGTGAGGCTATCGAATTAGCTTGGGAATTGTCCACGGAAGTTTTCTGCTTGCCAAAGGAAAGGCTCTGGATAAGCGTTTTTCAAGAGGATGACGAAGCATACGACATTTGGAAGGATGCTGTTGGCGTGTCAGAAAGCAGAATCATACGCATGGGAGAGGAAGACAACTTCTGGGCTTCAGGCCCAACTGGGCCGTGTGGTCCGTGTTCAGAGCTTTACTATGACATGCATCCAGAGAGAGGGATGGATGGTGTGGACCTGGATGACGGCTCGAGATTCATTGAGTTTTACAACCTTGTTTTCATGGAGAGCAATAGGCTTTCTGATGGAAAAATGGTTCCTCTGCAGAATAGAAACATCGACACTGGCATGGGGCTGGAGAGGATGGCCCAAATTTTGCAGCGTGTTCCCAACAATTATGAAACAGATCTTATTTTTCCAATAGTGCGCAAAGCCGCTGACTTGGCAGGAGTTGACTACAGAGTATGCGATAGCAAAACGAAAGTCTCTCTCAAGGTCATTGGGGACCACATCAGGGCAGCTGTCTATTTGATTTCAGATGGAGTCAATGCGTCTAATGTTGGCCGGGGGTATATCCTACGAAGACTGATCAGGCGTGTAGTCCGCAGCGGGCGATTGATAGGCATTCAGAATGAAGGCTGCTTTACACCATCTCTTGCTGCGGAAGCGATCAAGCTTTCTAGCGATTGTGATCCAACGGTGCAAGAAAAGGAAAGCCTGATACTAGAGGAGCTGGAGAGAGAAGAAGAACGGTTTTCCAACACTCTTGATAGGGGAGAAAAGCTGTTGGAGGAGTTGCTGGAAAAATCGAAGGCCACATCTGGCATCCTATCAGGGAAAGATGCCTTTCTTCTTTACGATACGTACGGCTTTCCTCTGGAGATCACTCAAGATGCTGCTGCAGAGCAAAATGTATCGGTGGACACGCCAGGCTTCGAGCTGGAAATGGCCAAACAGAGGCGCCAATCGAGAGCGGCCCGGCAGGAAGTGGACCTGACAAAGCAAGCCAGCTTGGCCAAGCTTGCGGAGAGTCTTCGAAGTACGCTTTTTGTTGGGTATCATGAGCTGGAAGTCTCGTCCACCGTTGAGGCACTTCTAATCGACGGCGAGGTTGTTGAAGAAGCATCAGTGGGAGATGAAGTGGAGATAATTCTGAATGCAACATCCTTTTATGCTGAGTCTGGTGGGCAGGTTGGGGATCACGGTAGCCTTTTCAGCAAGGATGTTCATGTCACCATTACAGATTGCCAGAAGGTTGGCGGTAGTCTTTACATTCACTTGGGATCTGTGGAGTCTGGTAGGATAACGACAGGGATGACATTGACAGCACGGGTGGATGAGAGCCTTCGCAGAAGAGCTGTAGCCCATCATTCAGCCACTCACCTCCTTCAATCGGCGCTAAAACAGGTCCTTGGAGATAACGTAGCACAGAAAGGTTCACTGGTCGGTTTTGATAGGCTCAGATTTGATTTTAACTTTCCAAAACCTGTGGGCGATGACGACCTTGAAGTCGTGGAGAAAACGGTAAATAATTGGATAGCACAAAACATCGAAAGTAAGGTAGCAACAATGGAAATTGAGGCAGCCAAGAAGATGGGCGCACTTGCTACATTCGGTGAGAAATATGGATCGACAGTGCGAGTTGTTGAGTTTGATGGTGCATCGATTGAGCTGTGCGGTGGATGCCATGTGGATAACACATCAGAGATTGGTGCCATGAAAATCATCTCAGAAGGTGGCATTGCTTCAGGGATAAGGCGCATTGAAGCAGTGGCCGGGCCTTCAGCGTTGGAGTACCTGACTGCCAAGGAGAAGATCGTCCGTGATGCAAGTCTGGCATTGAAAGTTCGACCAGAAGAGTTACCGAGTCGTATTCAGTTTCTACAGCAGGAGCTGCTTGCATCGAAGAAAGAAGCAGAAGAGCTGAAGGCTGAACTTGCCATCCTCAAGTCAGAAAAGTTGTTGGAGAGTGCAATCCAACTTGAAGGAGGGCGATGTCTATTGGTAAGTAGGATGGATGGTGTGAGCCCTAGCGCACTTTCAGAGGCAGCTCAGACCTTGCAGAAGCGATTGGGGGGCAATGGCGCTGCAGTTCTGGGCTCTGCTAGTGCAGAAGGCAAAGTGAACCTAGTTGCAGCATTTGGTCCGGAAATGGTTAGCTCGGGTGCAAATGCAGGTAAATTGGTAGGGAAAGTGGCCAAGATTTGTGGGGGTGGAGGTGGTGGTCGGCCTAACCTTGCACAAGCAGGCGGACGGGATGCCAGCAAGCTTCCAGAAGCCTTGGAAGAAGCAAAGGAGATGCTCATGTCCATCCCGATCGCATGATTCAGTGTTTCGTCAAGCGGTGGCGTATGACTCTGCCAAGCAAATTACTACAGGTCCTCCGGTCTTTCTGGTGGGCCTGATTGCTTCCTATTGATGTGCAGAAAGGAAAGGAAAAATAACGTGTAAGCATTACATCCATCGCATCGCCCTGTTTCATGCACAGAGAGAGGTGGCATTCTCAATTTTCTTTCGCAAACTGGATGCCTTTCTCGATGGAGGAGCCCAATTCTGGTATCATTGCCTTCAACCCTTCCTGCTCGTAATCTGACAGTGCACCGAGACCAAAGATCTCTTCTGCTCCTGATGGTCCCAGTCGAACCCTGGACGAGAAGAAGGGAAGCTCCGTGACATCCGATTCAACAAATGTGCACTCCACCACGTCATTCGCCCCATTGAGTCCACGCAGACACGCATCTGCAAAGAGAGCACCGGCATAAGCCATTGAAAGTGTAGCTGACCCTTTGCCAGCCTTGGCTTGCACTACTTCAGTCCCACCGTCTTGCGTACGTTTGGTCAGAGCTTCGATGGTGTCCTTGTCCAGGGAGGCTTTCGGCGTAGCTTGAGAGAAGAGGGGAAGGATGGTCGTACCAGCATGCCCTCCGACAACTGGAACGTCGACCGTGTTGACATCCAACCCTGCTTTTTCCGCATAGAAGGTTTTGGCTCTCACCACGTCCAAGGTGGTCACCCCAAAGAGGCGTTTTGGATCGTATACCCCGTGTGCTTTCAGAACCTGTGCAGCAATCGGTACAGTGGAATTGACAGGATTGGATATGATGTTGAGAAGCGCTTCCGGGCAGTGCTTGGCGCATGCAGAGACCAATGTTTTAACGATGCCTGCATTGATGGCGAACAGATCGTCTCGGGTCATGCCGGGTTTCCTCGGCACGCCGGCGGGGATGATGACCACGTCTGCACCTTTCAACGCATCTCCCAGCTGCTCTTCTCCCGCGTAACCTCGAGCTAGTGCGGGCGAGTTGACGTGGCTGATATCTGCAGCAACGCCAGGCGTTCCAGCGATATCGTAGAGCGCCAGTTCTCCAACGCTTGGGCTCATCTTCATGAGCAATCCCAACGGTTGTCCGATCCCACCTGCTGCACCCAAGACCGCCACTTTTCGCAGCGGACCTGCTCCATCCGATGCCATACCACGCACGGCACCAGCTTTGGCAAGCAGGGACGCGATTCTTCCACGCATGGCCATCATTCCTCGGTTGCACGCACGTGTGGTCCTCCGACGAAGGTTGGGATGCAAAATGGACGATCCACCCTGGGAGATCTCTCTCTTTTTTTCCAGTCTCCACAGGAATCGACGGTTGGATGGCGGCCTGCCTCAACCACCCACCCTGCCCAACCCTCGCCTGGGCAAAAGCATGTGCACGAACGAGACGAATGGTGCTAGTGCAACCACATGTGGACGAATCAAACGGCGTTCCACCAACGTATCGGACGATGGGATTCATGCGATCCAATCGCCACGCACGCGAGAACGAAATGAAAAAGACGACGATGCATGCATCGAACGAACTCGTGGAACGTTGCGTTGCGATTTCCTTCCACGGAAAAGCAATGCATACAATGGCTTCGTTCGAGTTGTGAACGGTGTTTCCTCGATAGAGGAAGTTTCTCTTGTGAAACCTGAACGTAGAACATGTAAGATGGACGAGTCGGTTGAAATATCTATCGAACAATTCTCTCGATGCATCGACGAACGCATTTACCAACCACACGTTCAAAAGGTATGCCAAAGGCCGGTGGAATTGTGCTATCATTTAGAAGGAGATGACATGGGAAGATTACACGGGTTTGGTTCTATGCAACGGTACCTTTATTTTTGCCACGAAGGTAGGTCGTTGTCCCTTGCATCATTATTTTTCTTTTCCTTGGTGTAGACCGATACTCGTGTCCTATTCACGCACAAACATACACTGATCATTCCACTTGAGAATCCACTAGCCGAGAGAGTAACACCAACTCGAAGCGGTGAGCTTATGCGCTTCGTACTCGCGTCATCGATCCGTTGTGGATGCGTACTTCACTTGTACCTGGGATAACCACGTGCCAATACGAATGCATGCCAAGGAAGAGGATGGAAAGGACCAGACCCGGTCCACCAAGTCGGGTCACAACGGTTCACAACAGTCAGCATGCCCTCGATCCCTCGTCGAGGTCGGTCCATTGCAGCAACTTTTTGTCGCACACGTCGCAGCCAAGTGCGCTCTCATCTACGACGACACGAAGTGCCTCGGACAGAAACCACGTCGAACGTGCCACGGAACGAAAGAGAAGAAAAGGAGATCGTGAGAGACGCAGAACAGACGAACGAACATGTCAGGAGATCTTCCGGTTCGAGAGAACAAGTTCGTGGAACAATGGGGACATATGCGCGAGAACTTGGAATACAAGTTCCGTTGGACGCCGAAAACCATGCGAACAGTCTTGCTCGCAGGAGTGATCTTTCCTGTCCTAGTATATCGCATGACGGTGAAGGAATTTGTATGTGCGAGTCGAAGACCTGTCGTGAAACAATGGGACAAAGCTCGAAACGATCGAAGGGACTGACCATGCCCCTTTCGTTGCGTGAACAGGAAGTGCAAGATGAGTTCAACGGAAAACCAAAGCGCAAGTTCCTTTAGAGTCTTGTGCAAGCGTCGGCAAATTAGAAGCAGCACAGGATTTCTTCTCGTGTGCTTTTGTAAATGCCTTGCATGACATGCTTGATGCTCTCCACAGGGAAAGCCAGAATGGTGCTTTCAATTCGCAGTGTGGTGCGACAAACAACGCATTCATCCTTGCGAAGGAAAGCTCAAGCAGTGGTTGTCATTCGAAGAAGCAAGACGTTCCTTGTCCGAGTGTACCAGGAAAGAAAACCACGCATCTCCTGACTATTTTCCCAGTGCAGCTTGGCTTACATCCCAGAGCTGTGGTCAATGGTCAGGTTTTCCTCTGGTGCAACATTTTACATCTCATCAGAGTTTGGTCATCAAGAAGGCACTTTCTACATGATATTGCTGATTTAATCAATCTAGACGAAGATTATCCGAAGTACTATGTTAAAAGAGATCCATGCCGTTAATTGCAAAGTGTGTACGTCTTACCGCTCAAGTTGAGTGGTTGTGGGACTTTGTCCCTCATATGCTGAAAGTGTATCAGCTTATCAGTAGGGCAGGGAATCTTCATCTATTCGCTATCAGTCCCACATGACAGTACATGGCCGCAATCACAATTCCATCTGTGGAACACCTTCACTACTTTTGAGTGAATCAAACTCAAATGTTTCTAGCCCCCCTATGTTGAAAACATCTGCTGGAATTTTGGCCAATATCACGACACACTCTTCTGCCAGTGAAAATACTTCACTTCACGTTTCTTATTCTTGTATCAACGTGAGAGCAGAAAGTTTTCTGCTGGATTCCCAGTGCAAAATGATTCTGCCTGCTCGTTCAATCCGGAAGTACGAGCATGAAAGATGCCTCAAAAGAGTATTGTATTCGTGAGTCTTTTACCGTGGTAGCTGCAAAATATTTGTAGCAATGACAAAGGATGCAAGACATCTTTTGCACGCATTCCTTAAGACACAAACAAAGATCACAGCACTATTGCCAGTATCCTTGTCCAACCTTGCAAGCAAAAGATGTGTTCAGATATCAGCTCAGATCTACTGTTGCATCATAGGTAGGGCTTCCATGCTTGCTGCTAGCTTGGGGAAGTGATGCAGGAGTTCTTCAGTGAAATTTGAAGCCATTGGACGAGAACGCATCTCCACATGCATTTGGAGGTCATGAGCTGCTTTAATTGCTTGGCCCCGGCTTGAAGGTTTCCAGCAGCGCATCGAGAGCAGAGATGTCCCAAGTCTGCTCCTGTCTCTGTACCAGACCATCTTTGTTAAGGCTGTACACAATATGCCCGCGATAGGGCTTGACCACGGGTCTCCAGGGCAGTTGCAGCACACCTTGGGCTTCATAATCTGCGACAATGGTCTTGTCATCGATCAGTTGAATCCCCAGCAAACTTACACTGGACTTCGAAGGATCGAAGAGAATGTTGAGCGCACTCAGATATCGTTTCAGTCCTACAACGTCATTCGTCGGATCTACGAATCTGCAGTCGTCTTCAAATATCTCTTGAGTAAGGTGTCCGGTGACAAAATATTGTCCCATCCCAATATCTTCTTCCAGGATGTCACGTACTTCCTTGGGAGATATCCCACGCCATTTGAGGCGTTCTCCTGTTTCTGCAGCCATGGTCGCTTTCTCTCCCCACCTCCAAGCCACATCTGTGCCGAGCGTGGTTCTTAGCCATGTTCTTCTCGTAATCCTGTGGCACGGCAGATTCAGCTTTCCCGCCATGTTTCCTTTCCAAGCAAAAAGCCAATCAGGCACGCAGATCGTCCAAAGATTTCGACACCTGAGATCGTCAGACACGAATGGTGAACCACTAGTCTAGGCCCAGATGGTGGTCGACAGGATGACGATGGTCTCCATTGTGGAAGTGATGTCACCAATGCATTTGAACGGACGTTGCAAGCGTGGAAGTGGGCTTCACTATCGTTTGAAGCTTGCTGCTGATGGACATATAAATGATTTAAAGCGTTCTTCACTACGTTCTTCTCAAATACCTCTTGTTGACAGTACTACTGGCACAAAGAAGTTGCATGCTCACCAATCATGATTCGTATGTAGCGGCTTGCAATTTCAGAACATTCAAACGACACATTTGATAATTCCATTGGTGTTAAAGACGAGTTGGTGGAACTACCACTCAAATGCTTTTGATTACCCTACTGCACGTCATCGTGTCACCTCTCATACGTGAGCAATCAATCACGTCTGAGTGTCCGAGCAACATTTTAGCCAATATTGTCATTTCATTTATACAAACAACGGTAGCAAAAGAAAAAAAAATACACAAGTATTTGAGCCGATTCAATTTTTCAAAATACATTGTGTTGATCGTGCATACACTTCCTCTGGGTTGTTTTTCAATCTTCAACGTGGATGTTCAACACTTTTCTTTGCTTGTAAAAATTATCTTACATTAGAAGAGTAGGTTGTTCAAGCACTTTGTTAATAAGGACGATAGAAATGATATACATTTCTTGGGTGCGCAAGATTCGAGTTTGTATGTCCAAGTGTATTGATTGCATGCGAGCAAATGAATTATTCAAGTCTGCAAGGACAAGTACACATAATCTCTATTTATGGTATCTCCATCGTGATTGAGTGAAGTGTTCATCAACTTTGCACGAAAGAAGCCTACTTTCAATGTTAGGGAACAATAATGTTGTTTTTTAAAAAGGGTCAAGGATCAAATACTTTTGTGTCCAAAGCTTAAAGGGTAGAGAACGAAACCCTAGGCTCCGACAATTGCTAGGCTGATTTCAAGCATCCTCCACGTTTGAAATCAAAGCTTACCATCTAATTGACATGCAAAATGGCAAAAAAATTGTCAAACAAGGCTTTTAATCCGGGGCGTTGGCTTCCGCACATCAACTGGGTACAATTTTCATATTTTATATGAGAGTTTTGCGATTCATGAATTGTTGTTGCCTTGTTCTAGCAAGTTCGTCAATAGTTCATTGTCGGATACTTGCAAAAATTGATACCCCGGTACTAATTCAGAATTGGTATCACAATTGAAGTGCTCTTGCTCTCTGATACTCATGAACGGATGATGCTTTGTATAGTTATTGCACTTATCCACAAAAACTCCTAGTGCCTTTCACTATAACGCTTGTGCTCGTCTGTTTGACATACCCTCGTCAAACGCATTATAGCCCAACAATGTATACAAGCACATTCTATGTGCAAATTTATCTGGTTGGCCTTCAAATTGTTGTAGGTTTGATTGAAAACCACTTCGTGTCAATGGATATCTTCTAGGACCCTCGTGACCCCACTACTTTCACGATTTTTTTCAACTGCTCTGGAACACATTGGGCAACAACCAATCCCTAAGCTTTTCATGTTATCGAAGGCACATTACGCAAGTTGTCCCATCATGCATTGAGCAATGCACCACTGCAATAGGGCTCGTAAGTTTTTGGTCAAATCTTATTACACACAATGCGCAATGAGGCTGTTTGGAACGAGTACAACTAGGATTCGCCGATATCCATTTTTCAAGGCCCGGCCTTTCGCGTGAAAGTTGCAATGGATTGCTCGTTCGGAGAGAAAACACGTATAGACCAAGGCCCGGCCGAGTGAAAGTTGTCGCTTCCTATCATTTGTGATCGTTGCCTTCATTTTGCTCTACCATCGAATTGGGAACCACAACGTCTATTCCAAGCAATCAAAAGAAAATACAGATGGCCGGATGGCACATCCACATTCCACATGCGTGTGTCCTTATCTAGTTTGCTTCATGTGGAATGTGTGTGCGCTTATCCTACTACTTGAATTTGGACTCGAATCGATGTGGTCGAGGTGGTTAGTCCCCTTGGACCTAGTGATAGACTAACAACCTCCTCTCATTGGAGCAATGGTGTGAAAAACTACGAGGGAACTTAGATGCTCAAGTACGTGTGATGGAAGGGAGAAGAAAAAGGACAGGGCCAGCAGCTGCAAATGTATCCTCGCAAAACTTTTTCATTGACTTATATTCAACGTCTTGCTAAATGTGAGCCGAGATAAGGCTCAAGAAAGGTGGTAACGAACGGACATGCGGGAACTACTCCCGGCAACATCACCCTCCAAGACAGCTCTCATCTTCTGCTCCGCAAAGTCTAGCTGTTCTTGCAGTGTACGCTCCTTGTCTTGCCGCATCTCTGGAGTCAGCGCTACCAGAGGATCAAGCTGCTCCCTCAGCATGAGATCTCCCCATGCAGCGCAGACACCCTTGGCGATGCTCCTAGCAGCTGCATTGCCAACAGGCCCATCGGTGCAAACGCTCGACTGGATAATTGTCTTCGTATCCAAGAATTGAAAGTGCCCAGCGTCATCAAGCACTACTTCCCATGATGGAGAAGCAGATACCTCGTAAAATTTTTGATAGTTGGCCGTCTTCGGTGCGCAATCACCACCCATACGGCCTCCGACCACAGCCACAGCAAGGGGCCCTCTCTCGAACGAGATCTCCAGGTCCGTGCTTTGCTCCTTTTCCCCCACAATTGTGTCGCGTGGCACGCCCGAGTAAGCGGCCAGGGCCGCCACTGCCGATGGATAGCCAGGGCCCAGTGGTGCATAAACTGTGTTGTCTACTGGATCGATCAGGCAGACCGCTTTGACCCTTTCATCCCTGGCGGCTGCAAGCACACTTACTTTCCCCCCTCGCGAATGACCCACCAGCATAACATTCTCGCTGTCGCAAAGGAGCTTCAATGAGGGATCCACGCTGGACCAATCGATCAGCTCCCGTATGAAGCTCGCGCACAGGACGTCGTCGCGAGCGCTCGCTGCAGATTCTCTTTTGTTATACATGATGACTACGAAACCGTGGCTAGCCAGATGCTGTGCATAACTGGCATACTGTTCTGCATTGACTAGGAACCCTGTGCTAAGAATCACCAAGGGGAAGGGCGGTCGAAAGGTCTCTTCCAATCCTGTGGTGTTCGGATACGTCACCCGCACTTTAAGGAGACATTCATCTCCCACGCATTTGGGGAAGCACGATGCGCAGGTGTGTTCCAAGGGCGGCAATTTGGATGGTTTGAACCTTCCAGGTTTCGTGTAATCGATGCGGTGCGTTGCATCTTTCGTGTTTGGCTGTTCCTCCGATTGCACCACCAAGGAATCGCGCAGGACCCACTCTTCTGCATGCGCTTCTGTGCATGAGGTATTTCTCGCGGTCATCAATGCTCCCAAGCACGCCAATTGTTTTCTTCTGCTCCATTGCATCCACGGTTGGCGTCTTTCTCGATCCGTTTCATCGTTCGTCTTCGTCCACGGGTCCTTGGTCGTTCCGGCACCGTACTTCCATTCCGTGTCTCTTCGTTTCCTCCATCTACGTCTTCCATGGTTATCCGGTGTGGACGTTCCATTGCTTTGGTTGGTCTTCGAGGAGGACGCACCTCCTGTTCGTCGTTGTTCCATCCACCACGACGGTTCCAACACGATGGATGGATGGTGCGAGAGTCGACGAAAGGTCTCGTGACGCCTGGATCCTTGGGTGCGAACGGTGCGATAGTTGGACGCCATGGGATGGTTTGAACCCATCGATTGGGGATTTGAAAGGGAAAGGCGATCGGGGTGGAACGCAATCCATCGATCCATCCCTGGATCTCGGAGGTAGGATCGGACAGGGAGACGTCCTCTGCGGGGAACGACACGACGATCGAATGTATCGATGGATGGATCGGACGAGAAGGGAGGTGAAGAAGCGGTTGGCGAGGATGTCGGATCGGAGGAGAGGCAGGGACTGGACCCACGGTCGTGCCACGACCAAGGGGGAGGGAGGTTCCTTCGATCTCCTGGATCCCAACGATCGATACCCGACGCATCTGTCCGTTCCTCGAGAGCATCCTCTGCGGGTCCCGTCGATTCATCGGGTTCGACGTCTCCCGGTCGTTCGATCGAATCCTTTCGTCCGTTTCATCGCGATTTCCATCGATATCTCTTCGAAACTCGAACCGAACGGATTCCAGGTGAAGGATGGCGTGGAGCCACCTTATCTCCCAGGACCATCGAACGAGTCCAACAGCAACACGGCCGACCAACACCACACGCGCACGTAGCGTGCGTGGAAACGACGGCTGAGAAGCTTCCACGTGCCGTCGAAAAAACAAAAGGAAGGGGTGGAAAGGCAGAAGGTTGCAGCGTCGGTGGGCGGGAAAGGAAAGAAGACGTGGAGGACACGTGGAAAGGCGCAAAGGGTTCCGTCCCTGTGGAAGTGAACGAGGAACCTGCGATACGTGCCGCGGTGAATTCCTCCACTCGAAACCGATCATGAACGTGGGGGCAGCAGCGACGACGTCGTGCGGAGTCCAGCGTGGTGGACGGAGATCTGCCTTGTCAAGGACCTCCTTGGCGGGAGAAGAAACGCCCCTCCCAACCAGCTGCCAAAGGTTGGCGAGCTCGGCTGCGCTGAGGACAAGGCAGAGAAAGGCAAGATGTGAAAGATGCAGCGCAGTGGAAGTGGTGAGTACTTTTTCTCAGGAGCATTGCAGATTTCTGGCTTGATTTTTGAACCTCGAATGCTGACCTCCTTTCTGTCCTGCAGGGTGCTAGAATGCTTTTCAGTCCACCCCCTTTTGATCCGAAGAAAGTTACAATCACGTATTCCACGGACGCTCAATCAAGCAACGGGAAGTCTGCATTTTTAAGGTGCTACACTTTAACACACAATGATTTGACCGGGCAGCTGTTCTTGACCGTTGGGTCAGAGTACAACAAAGCACAAATTTCACCGCCGTACGTTAAATTCCTCAGGGACGAGGTTGTTGCTACTTGGAAAGGGCAAGAGCTGCATGTATATTGTTTTATCAGTGGGGAAGGGCATTGGTGGCTGGCCCCTGCCAGTCTGCGTGAGTACATTTTTCGCCGTGAGATGCCGCTTGTGATGGATACTCTGAGGTATGCCGACAAGAGTCTAATCAACGAGCACCCAGAATACAACAATTTCCCTGTGTTTGTTCATTTCTGCGGTTCACACGGGGAAAAGGGGGTAAATGGCACTGGCAATAACAGGACAGAGTTTTGGGGGGCATACGCAACAGCAAGAGGACCTGTCGAAGAAGTGACCGTTGATGTTGATGGACAACATGCACCTCAAGAGGATACGAATGAGGACGCAACCCTCGTCAGTTGTTTGGCCAAAGAAATCAAAGATGCAGGCTGCCTATTGGAAAGCAGACTATTCTCACGGCCTTTGCAAGCCAGGCCAACAGCAATCCATGCCGTACCTGTCAATTTGAAGGTAAAGGCAGCCACAGGAATCAAACAGTCGCAGAGTAAATAAACGTTGTGATCGACTCACTTTTATTAGCCCTTGCTCTTTCTTAATGCATTGCATTCCTGCAGAGGTTGCCGTCTGTTCTTTCCAAATTGTCGTCACCTACACTCGAGGATTGTGATGGGTCCCTATGCTAGAGATTCCTATTGGACTGCATTGCTCACGCAATGGAAACTGTGCCAGAATTCAACTGTTATCTTTGTCCAGCGAGCCACTCCAGAACTACAAGCAAAGACCGATGCCACAGTGACTGGTCTCAGTGGCACCCATGTAGCTTGTACATGGCATGGTCGTAGGTTCATTCAATTGGGCACTTCCACACAAGTTCTGACTCATTGTCTAAGAACCTGTCAAGACATCTCCTCATCAATAAGTTGCAATCTTGAGGCGGACACAAAGCATGGTTATCCTTTGGCATTGACTCCATCAACTGCATGCACCAGCCATTCCCACAGAAGTTGGACCACAAAACAGCACGTGGGACTCATGCCAAGAGGTTGGTGAGGGCGAGGTTTACTTCGTCGAGGAAGATCGAACTGGAATCATTACGCTGACTAGGTCTGATGCGATCCAACAGCGGAGCATACATTTGCAAATCCTTTGCAGTTAAATAATTTTGACCAGGAATGCCCAGGTAGGCCATTGATGTTTTCTGTACCTTGCCTAGTCACGCACTGCTTGCACCCTTCGCTCTAGGCAGATTTAGAAGGGTTCTTTAGCAAAGTATTCAAGCAAGATCTGTGTAAGGTGCATTCAACCCGCGCGAGATGTGACCCTTTTGGAAAGTCTGTTCACATACAACCAATCCATTTTTTCGGATCCTCCGATGACTGGCCAAGTCCAATCGTGGGACACCCGTTGCGAATTCGGAAAACTCACGAGGGACAGATATCGTCTCAAATCTTCTCTTCAACGGGTGTCTGGGCGAGCCCGTACCTTAGAAGATCGGACGTCATCTTCCGGGCTGGGGCGAAGGTCGGGGTATTTTAGACCGTGTTCGAAATGGGGAGGGTCCCACGTTCGTTCCCCTCTGACAGCCTCGACCCCTGCAGGAAGGGAAAAATTCGTACTTCCACCCATGTAGGTGGAGGACGTCAGGGAAAGTGCACGATCCTCTGCGGGCTATGAAAGCTGTGGGGAGAATTCAACAAGGTCGAACCCATGTGGACGCGGATTTCCGACCAGCCGAAGGTGTCGTGTCACGAACTCCGACGTGGTGAAAGCACCGGAAGGTTGCCTTCTGAAGCTTGCAAGAACCACGTAGAACTGCTGCGAGACTACGTGGAGGAGTGGAAGAAAGGTGTGGAGAAATTGTACCAGAAGATCGCTCGCATCCTCCTTGCCGCTTTCCTTTCTACGGGGAAGCTCGTCCACTTGCCTGGCACAGACGACCGTTGTGCAATTTCGAGCGTGGGAAGAATCGTTGGCGAACGATGAGCACGAACACGAGCAATGCCGTCGGGGAGGATACGTCTGGGAAGAGACTGAACGGAGCTCCCAACCACGTGGACAGCCAGTCAGTGTCAAGGAGGTGCGAAATGCGAACGACGTCGTGCTCGGGACGTGGCAGAAGCCTAATGGAGTTCCAAACTGACGCATGCGACTGACGAACCGGTTTCGTTCACCCAGGCTACAATCGGAGCTTATGTCACTGATGGTACGTTAGCGCTTGAAAGTACCTACGTCTATCTTATACAAGCTCTGGAAGTCATTTCATTCACTCAGTTTTCGCAATATGTCATGTGTAACTGCAGTTGCTGACCTTGCCAATGCCTGTGATCTTGAACTGCAGACATCAGGAGACCCTGGTATTTCTGCATTTCCAGAGGGTGACAACATCTTCAATTGGGTGGGGACCATGATTGGGCCAAATGACACGGTAAGTTCATCCCCTCGATTGCATAACAGATTCCAAAGCAGAGGTTATTGGCTGACACAATTTGAGCTGGATGGTAGGTCTATGAAGGGCTTCAGTTCAAGCTAAGCTTGCAGTTTCCTTGTGACTACCCATTCAAAGCACCAACCGTGAAGTTCACCTCCCCATGTTTCCACCCGAACGTGGATCAGTACGGGAATATCTGCTTAGACATCCTCAAAGAGAAATGGTCTGCCTCTTACGATTGCCGCACAATCCTTCTCTCCATACAAAGTTTGCTTGGAGAGCCAAATAATGATAGCCCGCTGAACGGATATGCCGCTCAGCTCTGGGACAACCAGGAAGAATACAAGAGAACGCTCTTGAAAAAGCATAGGGAAGCAGGTGGAGAAATTGTTGGTATGTAGTGTCAAGTACTTTGACGTTTGTCCAATATTTGTTTCAACTCCTATCAAGTCAAATCATCCTCATCTAGTTCACAAGTATCATCCGGTCCACCGAGTCCACATGCATTTTCAAGCTGTGTTGCAAGACTGCTCACATCTCCCATGGGAAGCTGTCTAGCCAGACGTGCTATGCAGTTGTCCGTGTGGGAGAAGGTTCTGTTTGTTTTCATGCATTGCTTGACGAGCTCAGGGTCTCCCATCCGATATGCATCTAGTAGGTCAGAGACGGCCGATGCCTCGTCACTGCTCTCGAACCCATCCACCTGCAAGCACTCCAGATACGTGTTGTTGGCTTGGACCACGTCCTCTAGGTATAGCCATATGAGTACTGCATTCATGTAGACTTTATTTTGCGTGTGTTTTGCATCTGCTTGATCACATGCCTGTCCCCATCTCATCAGCAGCACCCCTGCATCTTCGTACCGTTTGTGTCGGATGAGTAGGTTGAGTCCTTCTCTGTAGAGATCTGTCACTTGTGCATACTTTTCTTCTTCCTCGTAGATTTTTATCGCTTCTTGAATCATTTGGAAGGCTTTTTTCTCATCCATGTCTTCGACAAGCTTCGCACCTCGCACGAGAGCGTCTGCACTCGTTTGCTCCCGTCCGGCCTCTCGGTAGAGTGTCACTGCCGAACGCACGCATGCAACAACATCTTCGGGCGTTTGGTCTGCTTTCTTTGCTTCCACGCATGCGGATTCCATCAGCTTGGCTGCATGCCACTTCGATCCGATTCTTTCTTGTCCAAGTGCGGCTCTTTCGTAGGCTAGCTTGGCTTCTTCGTGCTTGTTCAACTTTCGATAGCCCAGGGCCGCTTTCTCGTACAACGCGCATGCTTCCGTCCAGTCCGGTGCAAACTTGAGCTTCAGCAGGCTCGGTCTCACGCACTTTTCCGCTTTTTTGAAGAGTGCGTCTGCCGATTCCTCCTTGCGTGCTGCCATCGCAACAATCAAGTCCACTTTTACGTTCGTGTCCAATTCCACCCTCACGACTCTCCATCTCCCTCAAAACCTCTCAACAATCCATCTCTCCCAAAACCTCTCAACAATCCATTTCTGTCCATTCTCCCTGTCCATCTCTGTCGCACCTTCTGTCCATCTCGGTGGTGGTCACACTCGCGCGTTGTCCATCGAGTTCCCGCTGGCGAGCTTGTACTCGTCCAGCTTGCTTTTCGCTCGTCGAAGAGCGACGTCCGACGACCTCGCTCTCGCTGCTGCGCGTCCACGTGGGCGAATCGCACGTAGTTGGTCGTCATCGGTGCTGTTCCTGAGCGTCGAACGAAAGAGGATTGGGACATGCACGTCGAGAGGACGGTCGAGTAGGAGAAATCATGGCCAGGAGTCGAAGAAACACGGCCTTGACAAGCACATTCAAGTGGTTGGTGAGCTTCGGATGCGCTCTGTTGGTAGTAGGAATGGTGTGGCGAGCGACCACGACCAAGGACACCGTGGAACGAAACGTTGGTCCAACAAGGAGTCGAGAACGAATGGTGTTTCGCACAGACTACGGCGATCTGGTCATGACATTCTATCCCGAAGTGGCACCGGTGACTGTAGATCACGTGCTTCGTGTGGGTTGCCTCGGTGGATACGACACGAACCACTTCTTTCGTGTGGACCGCGGATTCGTGGCGCAGGTCGCAGACGTCAAAAGCGGTAGGCAGCGACCTTCGTCGGAGGCATTGGAAGAATTAGCCTCTCGCACCGTCCAGGGAGAATTTTCGAAGCTCAAGCACGAGAGAGGCACGCTCAGCATGGCTCGCCATCAGGATCCGAACTCCGCCACCACTTCGTTTTCCATTTTGTTGGGTTCGGCTCCGCACCTGGACGAGAAGTACACGGTGTTCGGAGAGCTGTTGGAAGGAGCAGCGACGCTCGTGCGTATGGAAGCGTTGGAAACCACGAGGCAAGGGATGTTCGTGATGCCCAAGGCACGCGTGACGATCCATTCCAGCTACGTCTACGACAGCAACGAACCTGGCACAGTCACGGGTCGTTTGCCATCCTCTACGTCGGATCCTTGCCAAGCGGTCCTCCGTTCGCACGTGTAACGTTCCCTTTTCCTCGCCGGACCGTCGCACGCACACGTGGGATTCCATCCACCACGTGGTCGCGCACGCGCATCCGCTCTCGTCGACCGTCGCCTCCTCGTCCTTGGGCACGTGGACCCTTGGGGAGTTTCTTCTCTAGGGAGGAGGATGGAGGAGAAAGGGTCGTGTCCGCCGCCACACCATCCCTTGGGATCGGTGGGGGAGAGAGAGAGAAGAGACCGTCGAGTGGAGATCGAGAGGTGGAAGACACGCGTGTGGAGAGCTTCTGCCATTGCCAAGAGACAGAGACGTCGAAAGGAACGGACGCCATGGAACGAACCTACGTCATGATCAAGCCAGACGGCGTGCAACGTGGATTGGTGGGGAAGATCATCCAGAGGTTTGAAGAAAAAGGGTACTTCCTCAAAGCGTTGAAGATGAAAATGGTCGAAAAGTCCCTGGCAGAAGAGCACTACGCAGATCTCTCTTCCAAACCTTTCTTCTCTGGATTGGTGGATTACATCTGCTCTGGACCTGTGGTGTGCATGGTCTGGGAAGGTAAAGAGGTGGTCAAAACTGGACGATTGATCATCGGTGCCACCAACCCTCTTGCATCGACACCTGGCACTATTCGCGGGGACTTTTGCATTGACGTCGGCCGCAATGTCATCCATGGATCCGATGCTGTAGAATCTGCACAGAAAGAAATTGCTCTTTGGTTCCCAGAAGGAGTAGCAGAGTATGAGCATGCATGCAGGGCGTGGATTTACGAATAGAATTTCTTGATTGTGGCCAATGTGGCATTTCAAATGATGTTTCTTACAACAAACCAGGAAGGTTGTCCATACTTCCAGTGGATTATTTGCAAAACAGTTCGCCAGGTGGAGTGTCTGGAATCTGGCCACTCTCAAAGTTTTGCTGATGCCACATCTGAGCGTTGCTGTCTGCGCCAGATGCGACGTGTGCTCCCTGTGACGGCCCTTGCTGCGCAATTGCCGGAAACCCTTGTTGCTGAAAGCCCATCCCTGCCCCTGCCTGAGTAGTATTAACTGCGGGCTGCCCCATTGGCCCTCCGAATCCATTTTGTCCTCCGTGAACTTGGCCATTCCCACCTGGAATCATGCCTGGAGCAGCTGTGGCTGGAGTTGCACCAGGTTGTAGGGCATTTGAGGGATCAAAGCCTTGATAGGGCCCGTTCATTGGGAATCCGGTAGCACCTCCAGCAGGTTGAACGGCCGCCATTTGTCCAGGGACAGACATGGCGCCGCCTTGCCCCATGCTTCCTCCTGGAGCTGGTGGTGTCATGCCTTGGCCCACAGGAGACGGAGATTGAAATCCTGGTACTTGGGCACTCACCTGTTGGAATGGCCCTGTCGAGGATGCAGCGAAGGGCCCTTGCCCTGCATGATTAGCGCCCTGTTGCAAAAATTGAGATGGTTGCTGAAAACCACCAGTTCCTTGTGGAAATTGCGATGCCGCCACACCTGGCCCAGCCACGTTGCCAGTGTTGGGCTGCTGCATGCCCATTGGACCACCGATGTATTGCTGTTGCTGTTCAAACATTGGTCCAGTCCCTCCAGGGGACTGCATACCACCGGAATATCCAGTACCTTGACCCATTCCTCCACCTGATCCATTAGGTGGAAAGGCACTCCCATGGTGACCTTGACCAACTGGATGACCTACCCCATATTTGTCGAACTGCATGGAATTATTCCTATGTGAGCCCTTCGGTGCTGGTTGACTTTGGATGTTGGACTCATCCAGGACAGCATTGTTGTCAATCAAGTTTTGTAGTACTTTAAGCGGAAGTGTCTTCAATCTATGCATCAAGTTTTGTTTTTTGGATACTTGCTCTTGGAATTCCTTGGTGACCTCTGGAATTGCGCAAGGTGGCTGTCCCACCTGGACAGCAACTCCATACTGCCATGCTCTAATTTCCTCGAAACTGAAGTCTGTATTGATGATATTCGGCCCCTCTCGTTCGTAACCATAGCAAGTCAGAGGCCACATTGGCATCTCTTCGTTCATGTCTGATTCAATCATCTGCTTGACTGCCCTGGCACTTGTACCTTGTCTTCCACCGTAGGAAGAGCCACCTTTTCCTTGTCCTCCCGCATACCCCATTGGCTGATCTTGTTTCCCTCCATAACGATTTGATCCACCTGATCCACCAGAACCGCCTGGCGGTCCTGCGTGAGAGAACCTGCAACGATTGCCAAATCGGCAGGAACCAGTCCTCGTCCAATCACGGCACGCCGGTTGCGGCATGGTGTTCCTTTCCACGTGCGCGTGGAGGAGCGTCGCTAGCCTTACGACTCCTTGTTACGATCCACGTTGTGTTTTGAAGATTCGTTCCGCGAGACTCAAGCAACCGACACTGCACCACTCCGAAGGCGACGTCGGTGCGAGCAAAACGAAAAAAAAAAACGAAGCACGACCCTTCCGCCCGTGCTCAGCGTCCCTTTCTTCCTCGACACCTGTCTCGTCTCGTATCCTTGCTTCCTTCGCACCCTTCGATGCACCTGGTGGATCGCAGCACGTAAGCACGTGCTTGTGCAGCAAAGAAACGCACCTGTCGTCGCAGGTTCCGCGCACGTCTCTTCGTCGAGATGAAGCTGCGGCGAGGTCCCCTACAGGCCTCTCGTCGATCTCTGCGGCACACGTCAATCGATGCCCGGTTTGGATGGAAAGACGTGCGATAAGGAAGGGGTCTGGGAGGGGCCCCGCAGAGGCACAGGTGGAGAAGCCAGCACGAAGCCACGAGAGAAGAAACTGCAGATTTGTGGTGGAGAGGAACCGGATGTGTTCCATGCAAGGTGACAAAGCGAGATAACACAAGTGGAACAAAGTATTTATTTCAGAAAGGGAGAGAAAGTTGCGACACGTTGCTAGAAGGATGGAATCCTGAAACGGTGCTGCTCATTCGGATGGTTCCAATTCTGGCTCTGGTTCCATGCCAGCCGACACCTTCCGGTTCTGAAGGGTGAAACGAGCCTCTTCCGCCAGAGCCTTCACCTCTGCAAAGTTCTTGGACAAATCTACACGGCCCAGAGCAGAACCAAGCTCTCTTACACTGTCCATGAAAGATTTGGTCGCAGGGAGAACCTGTTGAGTGAAAATTTGGAACTCTGGCATACCCATGAAAGAGTCAAACTGTGCCCTCAACTTGGGTGGAAGGATTTCTTCGTTTTCTTCGAGCTCGACAGCAAGCTTCTCCAACATGATTTGAGGGTTAGGATCATACACTTTCTCTGTCAAAGTCTGCAGCACACTGGTTGCTTGCCGGCTCACTTCTCCTCCGATTGCTTGAGCCTGCGTGAAGGCTGCTTTGGCTCCATGCGCCATGCGCACCAGGCGTAAGACATCCGCAATTGGATCGTTCCTGTCCCTTGGTCCACATGAATCCTGACCTGGGGATGACATGTTCAGATTGAACAGGCTGTAGGATGGAAGGTTCGCCCTCCAACAAGTGAACAATTCCTTGTCCGATTCACAGATTGCCTTCGACATGGGGTCGTCAGCATCCGAGCACTTTGGCTGAGGGAAAGGAGAAGATGAAGTGTCACAGTCTACGTCGTAGGGCACAGCAATCAAACTCCCCAAGCCTTGCAAAGTGTTGTCACCCACAATTTCACGGATCCTCTTGTCATAGTCCATGCAGCAGCGATCGATGGAGTCCACTGGTTCTCCAATACCAGCAACCCCCCCTGAGAAGCTTGTGCCACAGTAGCATCCGTAGTCATCGAAGTCCAGGAGGTTGTACGGAGTGTTGGTGAGTGCGCAGGAGCCAGCTTTCACGAAATCGACTTGAGCAAGTCCCCTTGCTTCGGGACGTCCTTCGGTTGCAGTCGCCGCAGAGCTCGTAGAATCCGCATGAACTAGAAAATGTATCCCGTAGACACTTCCAACGAGAGAGGCGGTGAGCAGCAAGGCGACGGAGAAGCTCTTGAACATGAAGAACATGCAGAGTTTCCCTTCTTCAATCGGCAGGATCCCTTCATCGTTGTGCATGAGATTTCCCAAGTTCTTCAAGGGTTCTTTTCCCGTCATGGTGGCTGGCTTGCTTGTTTCCTCGCGGACGCGACGCGTTCTAATCGAATTCTGCGCATGTTTCGACCTAGGTTCGATGTCGTGTGTCGTGGACCACTCCGCCCAGCGGAAGTTCCCATGGCCACGTCGGAACCACCGAGGATGGGATGCCTCCCCCAAACCGGATCGAAACCGAACCAAAGGCATCCACTCCCCCTTTCAAACCCGAAACGATCCGGGACTACCTATTGAAATATCGATTTCTTTTGAGTTTAAACTCTGTCTTCTACGCACTGGTTGTGACGTAGTTGTGAACCGTTGTGCAGTATGTCTTTTGCTACTGCGCGGTGTAGATGATTCCTTTTTCTTCTTCTT
>JBBULP010000440.1:0-18360 GCA_038048775.1 Picocystis salinarum | reverse complement strand
TAACTGGTTCCGATTAACCTTCAATTAGTCGAGGGCATTGCCTCGTCTGCCCGGATTGTCTTCACTATGTGGCTTGGACTTCTAATGAGACCTACCCTCTCTGGGGGTGGGGTGACCTTGCGTAACATGTTGACCAAATGAACTCGAGTAGGAGCATGTACAATTTCCGTGTGAATCGTGCTATTAAGAAATGAATAGCGTAGGCATCCTTGGAGAAGAAGCGAGTGAAATATCAAACGGGCGTTTGTTGCACAACTAAACGCGCTTGTAGCATACACTACGGTTTTATGCCATGGTAAAATGCGTGTCATTGGCATAGCCATTGCCTTGATCATGGAAAGGAACCGGCGGTTGTACTTTATTGTATTTCGATAGTTTTATATGCGCGCGGAAGACTACTTTTTTCAACAACAAGCTTCTAGTTATTTTAGGGACGCGGTTGGTCGTGTATGCCATCGGTCTTGGTTGATGTTCGTGACTTCCTCACATATCAAGATCATGTTTGGATCGCACTGGCATTTTCGACCTTGTCCTATGATCCACTATTGATGATGGGAAAACATTACGAAAATGATCAATGTCCAAGGTAGAATAGAAGTTCCGGAGGTTCCACGGTTCCACCCGCGAACTTTGGACGGCAGTGGTTGTGGTCCATGTTGTTATGGCGCCGTCCGACAAGCGCGGTGGGTACAAGCAACCGAAAGATACGTGTTCTTCCCACGTGAATCTTGATGGAGTGCCAAGCGACAGCTCCACATGCCATTCACGTGGCCGAACGCATGTATCACTTGCTCCATTTTGTTGCATCGATCTATACCTACTAGTGCCAATTTGATAAACCTCGTGTTCGATGGCCTATCCTTCCCAAAGCGAAGTGAAACCTTTCTTCTCATGACGCACAAACAGCCTTGTTGTTTCGGTCAACGACATTCTTCGAAAAGTCTCGTTTACGTGCATGGTAGAGACACCAACGATGGCCCATACGCAAACCCTTTGCGCGCTACGATTTCCATGCCACTTTTTCGTGCTTGCGGATCGAACTTGATGCGTTGACGTTTGTTCCATCGACACTGGACTCGATCCTGAAGATGCCTCGGTGCTTTGCTTCGCCATCGTTCGTTTGCATTGGGCTACGCCTTCGTGTTCGACCCCTTTGCTCGAAGCACATGTAGCTTGCATCGTCGTTGCAACTGCATCGCGTCGCACGTCGACGGGCGAGCGACACTTCCCTTTCTCGCTTCCAACCTCCTCGTTGGCGTCGTTTCGCGCACGTCTCTTCCTTCCACGACCTTTTGCGGACCAGACCACTTGGAAGCGTCACGCCATGCCAACCACTGGACACGTGCACGTGTGCCTCTCGCCATGGAGGCACACCTTGGAGAGTTTCTTCTCGTCGTGCGGTGGCGAGGCGCGCGTCTCGCTCGCCTTCCTCGTCGGCGCGCGGCGATGGCGCGTCCGCCTGCCGAGGAAGGAAGGGAGCCGGAGGCGTCCGCGTTCGCACGTTCGATGCGCCTGCGCTTCTCTCCGCCGAGGATGGTGGACGCGCATGGCGACATCCGCCAAGCGTACTTTCGACCCACCAAAGTACGTGCATGGGACGTGGCGGACGTGCACGTGCAGCTGCAGCGAGGAGGTGCGAAGCTGACGGACGCGTGGGAGGCGATGCAGGTGGTGGTGGTGGAAACCAAGGCGTGGGGAAGCCAAGAGAGAGCGTTGCTGTACGATGGAATCGCCAAGCACGGCGTAGGTGCGTGGAAAGACATCCGAAAAGAATGCCTGCCACGATGGGAGGAAACCACCCTACGAATCAAAACAGCCAAGATGCTGGGATGCCAGAACCTGCAGCGATACCATGGATGGAAACCTTCCAAAGAGGAAATCAAAAGAGAACACGAGAAAAATCGAGCCCTGGGAGAGAAGCTGGGGTGCTGGAAGAACGGATACCTGGTCGAAGACGATCGCAAGAGCATCGCGTCCGCCCTGGCCATGGAAAAGAAAGAAGAAACGACGCCCGGGCCGTGACGAAGACTTGCGTCCAATATGCAACACATCCAAATGCAATTGCGTGTCTGGGATCCTCGAAATGAATGCACGCACATGCACAGCGGTCCTGGAGGGAGAGTGCCGCAGTCCAGCCCCGCACTGCTGCAAACTTGCACGTGGTGTCCCTTCGGTGCGCCAAGGACGGTTCTCGCACAATCGTCCAATGCACAAATTGGAATGGACTGACCTAGGTAGCACGGAATGGCTTCGGTTTTCCATGGTTGGGTCGGTGGAGGAGCGACTGCTTCGCCGGACACCACGATTCATCACGACCGCTCCTCGAGCAACATGAAACGGCAACTCCATCTGTGGCTGCTCCAGAAGCGCAGGGTCAGCGCGATCGCCCATGCAGCGAGATGGTGGCATGGGACGCGAACACGTAGACGCGTCGCCCTGCGCGTTCCTCGCGAAGAATTGCCAGGAGTGGTTCGAGTCGCGCAGAGCAGACCGGGATACGGTGCTGGAGACCAGAGAATGCGATTGTTGTTTCGTTACAGGTCGATCTGCAAGCATTGTTTCAGGCATGCAGCTTCTCACTTTGTCGATCACCCGTCCACGCTTGCGTACCACCTGCGCTGCGTATTTGCAGACCGCACGGTTTTAGTTGACGGTGACCTTGAACACCATTCCAGCGCCCTGGTGGGGTTCGCAGTACCCTTCGTACACTCCAGGCACGTCGAAGACGTTGCTGACGGTCTCACCGGGTGCGTTCAAGTAGTCTTCGTGGGACATCTTGTCTGCATCCACGCCCTCCGGCACGGCATCTTCGTCGTACACCACGTTGTGTGGGAATCCTTTGTTGTTGACGAAGGTGACCTTTTCGCCTTTGGCGACGGTGATGTTGGCCGGTTCGAACACCAGGGATCCGCTGTCGTCTCCGAGCTTCACCGTGACGTCGGCCATGGCGCTGGCTGCCACGAGCATGGACGCAGCAGCGGCAGCGAAGGACGCCTGCGCCACTTTCTGCACTTTCTTTCCATCCACGGCTTCGATCGGCTTGGGCAGAGCACGGCAGGCGATCCGTCCCACCCTTCCGATCCTTCCGTTCGTCTTGGCCACGCGTGTGGGTGCCATGGCGGTCTGCATCGTCCTCGTCCTTCCAAACGCGTCCGTGTGCTGCGTTTCACGTGCGATGTGGCACGTTACGAAGACGAAGAGCACGACGTTCGTGGCGACGACTGCAATTCTGGGAACACGATCCGAGCCACATCCAAACCGAAACGAAAGAGGACGTGGCACGGACGTCGGTCGAGGAACGGGTAGCGCAGAGGAATCGAAGGCGAGGAAGAGGAGGTCCTCCACGGGGGAAGGAAGGAAGGAGGCGAGGAGGGGTGCCAAACGGGAGGGAAGGTCCGTGAACCGACGAGGATGTGAGCCAGAAGCACGGAGGTCCTCTGCGGTGCGAGAGGATCGGGTGCGGTGGCGAGCCGTACCCGTGCGTACGGGTTCGGGCGAATCGAAGCTTCCGATTGGTGGAAAAAATATCTCCCCCACCCATCCTCCGATCGTCTCAAATCCTTCCTCTTTTTCGCTCCTTCCTCCCTGCCAAGAGGGGGTTCGATCCACCACGTGTTCACCCCGAGTTAATCTCCTGGCGTGGATGGGGTCGACCCTCTCAGTACCGGAGCCCATGCTTCCCACCCTGCCCCCCTCTCCACGGTTAACCTCGAATTAACCTCGCAGGGGTGCGATGCCTGCGGTCCTTTCCTCCCTCCCTTTCGATGCCATCCCATCCGAACCCACCTTCCAATCGAACCCGAGAAAGCTTCCAATCGAACCCGAACGAGCCCCGGTTGGATGGGAACAGGGTCGGCACTCTTGGGACAATGGATGGGAATGTCCAGTCCAAGGAATGACCCACACCATGTCCTGGAGAAAGGATACAACGGAGATGAACACGATGAGGGAAAACGGGAGGGTCCAACCAGGTGCCAAGCAGGATTGAAGCAAGGACCGAGCCAACAATGGGAACGGAACTCGATGGGGAGGAGCCATGTGCGTTCCAGACACGTCGAATCCATGCCGTATACAGAGACAAACCAGACCAAACGAAAAACACAGTTATCCTCCGTTCCATCGTCGACCTTCAGGCATGGAAACCAGGGTAGACCCCTTCCTTCGAACGGTGAATGAAAAGAAAGGAAGGGACGAGGGCAACCACGCCAATCGTCCACGTTCACATTCCATTGACAAGGTCCGCCCCGTAAGTGCATCGCGGTCTCGGCTGGAAGTCGGCAGATGCCCAAAGTCTTTCGAAAGTTGCATGGAAAATCCAGCCCAAACATGCCTCGCCAACGCGTGTCTACCAAAGGACCCACGTACCATCCTCGTGCAAGCCTGCAGATGGGACGCAGATTTGTACCATCGGCCTTCCCATGGCCGCGGGCGTGACATTATCCCCATAACACGTTGAAGATGCTGTCCCCCGACCCTTTGGCGCTCCCTTTGGATCCGGCGGCCTTGTTCTTTTTCTTTCGTTTCTTCTTGTGGTCGCTGCTCCCCAGCCACGCCTCCAGGTCTGCCTCTTTTGTACGGGTGCTTCCATGCGTGAGCTTCTCATCGACAGCTCTCGCCGCCCCGCTGCCAATTGGGCCTTCCGTGCTTGTGTGCGCTGGAACGGAAGCAGCTGAACCAAGTTCTGCTCGATCTTCATCCATGGGGTCGGGTCCAACTTCTGCAGTGGCATTAAATCCTTGGCGTTTCTGGGTGTCATTGAAAGCAGGAGGGGTGCTGCTTCGTGCATGATTCCCCTCGCGATCTTCTACGAGGAACAGCACTTCTTCCCCCACGTCCTCCCACTTGTTGTCGTTTCGACTCACGGGGTGTCCGATATCTTCCGTTGTGGATGCTTGCTCGCCGTGTTTTCTCTTTCCCAGCGCCTTGGCAAGCCTGGATTGGATGAGTGCAGATGCAGCAGGCAATGCATCTTCTTGTTTCAAATGTGCCAGTCCTTTGGTCCATTGGCACGAGATCCTTCTGGGCAGCCGACCCTGCGCTGTCCGTCCACGTTCCAGCTTGGTTTGCATGTCTTCGGGTAGCTCGGTTTGCGCGTCTGGCATCCACGGGAGCAATTCCACCATGGCGTTGTACGCTTCGCAAGCCAGCACCATTTGATGCATGGCGAGGATGCTGATTCTCGATACCGACGCAAGCACGGCCAAGGCGTAGGGCATGAAGAAGGATTGGGATATCTCTTGGAGGAGGAGCTGTGCGGTTTTCAAGCAGTCCACGTGCAGGTTCCTCATGAGCTGCGCGGACGCCCACATCTTGCGTACCACCACTTCTCCCGTCCTGGAGACCGGCAGCAGCGGTCTGTTTTCGTGCTTCCATTTCTTGGCTTTTTGTTGTTCCATGGGCAGCACCAGCACTTGTCCGATTTGTTGGGTGAGCTTGGAGAGTCTCATCTCCTCTTCGTGTCGCAGGTGTCGCAGCACCGCTTGCAAGCGTTGGAAGTGTTTGCTCCTGCGATGTTGGCTCTTGTGTCGATACTTCAGCTTGCACAGCACCTTGGTTTCTTCGTGCAACGCATGGCTTCGATTGCTCCATCCTTTGGTGGCCACCGACGCACGTTCCATGGCTTTCAACAGCGCTGTGCTTCCCATCACTTCGTGCGCTTCCAACCACACGTCTTCCAGCGGCGTCCTCTCCGTCTGCTTCATCGCACCACGCGCATCGCCACGTCCTCCTTCGTTTCGTTTCGTTTCGAACGAGAACGTTCGCGACGCACGTGCGACGCGAGTTGGACGTCGACGAAAGGAATGGGAACGAGACGGATGGCCAAGGAATGCAATGCAACGAGGCGTGCGTTTGCAACAACGTGCGACGACAGATGGTGCAGCAGCCACATGGATGGATGGCTTTTCACAGCGGATGCAGTGGGAGATGGAGAACCATCGAGGTTCCTGCACAGGAAATCGTGACGAGGTCCAGCCTTGGCACTCCATTCGTCCAGGATGTCCAGCAGAAGAAGCATGGACCAACAAGCATGCTTCGTGCGAGGAAGCGTTCCATGCAACTCATGGAAAGAAACTGCTGGGAGTCTCATCCGCGCCATCGTGGAACGAGGGATGACACAATGGTGGATGCGTTGGAATCCAACACCCACCAAACGAGACGGAATCAACCAGACTACTCAGGGCATCCGCAGCTCCAGAAACGTAACCATTGGTGCATTTCCGTGGAAACCAGCAAAGGAACACATCCTGCATGGATCAACACCATGATCGATGTGGCAAAAACATCAAGCGCATCCTCGATTGCCGATGTCGCATTCAATTTGCAATGCGCATAACAAGCGCGTGTCGATTGACGGGCCATACGACGTCTATGGTACAGATGAGGTCCGGCCCAAAGTGCATCCATGAACCCATGTGCTTGTCCCAGCAATTGAACAGACAAAGACCATGGACAATATAGCGGGGATGATGCTTGCACAGCGGAGAGCAATCCTCCTATGGACCCTCATTTTCGTCGGGCGCGTTTCTTAGCTTTTGCGTCTGCCGGTTCCTCCGGAGTAGCCAATAGCTTTGACAGAACCTCTGGTTGCTTCCGAAACATCTCGTCGACCTCCCGGTCCGATGGACTATCACTCTTGGATCTGTCTGAACCTTTGCCACCATCCACGGCGGCATTGGATTGGCCTTTCGCACGATTGTCCTCCGACGAGTCGCTAGATGTTGCGACATCCGACGAGGACGTATCGGAACTAGAAGTGTGGGCAGCAGCCTCTGTGCCTTCTTTCTTCTTTGCAGTGGAAGAGGGGAGAGAACCACTCGACTTGGAGGAACTTCCGGAACTGGTGCTGTCAGAGGATGCATCTGACTCGACCGTTTTCTTGCCAGTGGACCCAGGTGTCTTGGGCTTTGGTGTGTTCTTCGTGGGTGGATCTGTTTCTGGAACCTTCAGATCCTCCTTGCCTTTTTTGGCCGGCTTCGATTCCTCCACCTTGCGCTTCTTCTGGGGGGTAGCTGTCTCGGCATCTGGTTTGCTTTTAGACGGTGTATTGGCATCGATTCCTCCCTTTTTGTCTCCTGCTTTTCTTTTTGCATCCTGCTTCTTTGCATGATGCTCTTTCAACACCTTTGCAATTTTCGCTCTTGAATGGGCTTTGCCGCAGGCTTCCATGACCAGTTTGATGGTTGCACGGCCTTTTTCCTTCTCTACCTTATCAACGAAGCCTAAGATCTTTTCGGTCTCCTCGCTCTCACAGTCCTTCTTCTTCTTCTGGACTTCCTTGGGTGGCGGAGTGGGACTTTCTTCTTTGCTGGTGGAGGTATCGCTGGATTCGTCCGACTCCTCTGCCTCCTTTCCCGAAACTGGCTTCTCAACCGCCTTTTCTGCGGCTTTGTTGCCGGGTTTCTCTCTGTTGACGGCCATGTCCTTCTCATTTTCCCCCTTTGGCGTCGATTTTGGGAGGGGAGCAGTCCCTGCGTCTTCTTTGGTTCCGTTCGGCGTTGCTTTGTTAGCTGCAAGTTCTTCCTTGTGGGTCTCGCGGAACTGGGCGATCTTCTTCCTCAAGGTGGATGAAGAAAAAGGAAGGTCTTTCATCCTTGCCATGAGCAGGGGTACGTTTGGATGTTCGCCCCGTGCGAGCATTCTCAGGAGCTCCTTTTGGATCGCTTCATCTGTGGCGGCCTTTTTGCTGGTCGTGCGCGTCTTGTTCTCCTTCGATTCTTCTTCTACGTGTTGTTGTTTTACTTCCGTGGGCCTTTTTGGTGCTTCTATTGCTAATGCATGGTGGGCTTGTGTATCTACGTGTTTTTCCGCGGTGGGTAGGCGCACGGCCCAGCACTCCCCACCTTTCCCTGGGAAGACAACTCCGACTTTGGCTTGTTCGTCCATCCACGCGTCTTCTCCGAACACTTTGGCAACGATTCCCCACGTGGGTTCGTTTCGTTTCCTTTTCTTCCCGTTCTCTTTCCCTCCATCTGGGATCTCGTTCGTTGGTTCTCCGACGGCATCCAAGGTCCGTTGGAACCGTTCCACGAGGTTTCGGATCCGTTCTTGTTTTCCCACGGTGATGGCCACGGCTTTGGTAGGCAGATGGACCTTCTCCATTCGTTCCGTGCGCACCAACACGAGACAATCTTCGACGACGACTTCCCCTTGACGTTTGGTTTTGGGTTCTTCCACGACGGGATCCGCTTCCATCCTTTCCCTGTTCGCGTGCACTTGCAGCACTTTTTCTCTCCTTTCCTCGTTCCTTCGCCTGTTCTTCACGTCCGATCCGTCGCACGCGGTGCAGACAAGGCAGGGATCCCTCGCCACAACCGACGTGTGGACGGTTGCCACACGTCCGAAACGCGTCCACAAGCCATGCTTCGCCTGGACACGCACCTTTCTACCGCCCCTGGAGCATTCGGAGACCTCCAGGAAGGAGCAGGGGTTGGTTCCACGGCCACTTGGACGCGTTCGTGCGTCGTCTTCGCAGCAGCATCGGCGCATGCGGCGGTGCGTGGCGATGGCGGACGCGGTTGCGTCGCATGCGACGGTGTCTTCGCGTCCGGAAGTCCTCCTGATGGTGGTGGTGGCGGTGCGTCCGCGGCCGTGGACGACGGATCGTGCACGTGCGGTTCGAACGCTTCGCAAGGGACGTCGACGGTGCTTGAAGCGACGTCCTTGGCGGTCGGATCACGTGGTTCCGTCGGCGGATCCATGCCGAACAACGTGAGGACCAGCTGTCCCAAAGGCGCGTCCCAAAACGGTGGAGAACTGGGATCCGTCTTGATGGGCGCGACGTCGTCGTACGTGGACAAGTACGACACGCAACCGCGCCACACGTCTTCGAACGGCAACCAATGCGTCCCGACGTGCTCTTCCACGGTCAACCAAACCTTCTGGATGCTTTCCGCGCACGCTTCGGCGGATGGTGGCGGACACGGACACGCGTCCGTGGGAAACCAAGCGCTCAAATCCAAGTGGAGGTCGGACGGCAAAGCACGTTCTTCCATGTGAACCAACGCTTCACGCATCGACGTCGTGGCGTCTTCGACCATGCGTCCGAACGTTTCCAGGTCTTCTTCTTTCGTGAGCAGGTACGTTCGCATGCGTTCCCACACCGTCGTGGGACACGTTGCGTCGTCCAATTCTGCTTCGTACCACGCGCGTGACGGATCTTTCCACACTCGTGGGCTTTCTGCGTCTCGTGGATCGGACAGTGGTGGCAAGAGGAGCGTTTCGAAGCTTTCCACTGCACCATTGGACCTGGTGGTGTTGCGTGGTTTCCATCCACGGTTGGACACGTCCACGACCTGTGCATCCGCCACGTCGTCGTCTTGGATGTCGTCCAACACACACGTGCCTTTCTCGTACGTTCCATCGGTCTTTTTCCTTCCGTCTTGACGCACCAGCCATCGACGCAGTGCGTCCTTCACGGCCAAGGTGACGTGGTCCCATCGTTTCTTTCTTCCACGTGTGCTTTCGTTGGCAGGCGCACGCCTCGTCCGCCTGGTTTCTTTCCCTCCCATGTCCTTCCTTTCCACTCCAAAATCCCTCGAAGACGCGCTTGCGGCGACAATTCGCACGTGTGTTGCGTCTTCCAACGAACAGTGGTCGATGACACGTGTGTCGGAACACGACACGAGGACCAAAGCACGGACCGAAGCACGGACCGAAGCACGCGTACGGTACGCGTACGGATACGATCGAGGGGTGGGGAGGGGGGCGGGCGGGGACCGATCCTCGTCGAGGCACGGACGCGCGATGGAGATGCGATCGAGGAAAGCTGGCAAGCAAGGTCGGATAGAGGCATCGCAGGACGAGGAAGGGGAGATTCCACCGATGGGTCGTTCGAAGGGAGAAACTGGGGGAACGAAGGATCGCCACGGACCACCGTCCGATGACGATCGTACGGTGGAGGAGGCGTTACCGTCGCCCCTCGAGGTCAGGAAGGGACGGGGCAACCATCCACGTGACAGATACACACCGACCATGGCACGAAGGGACATGCAACCATAGCACAGGTCCCATCCCATCCAAATCCACCAACAGACATCCATCCAACGTCGTACGCACGCGTATCGTCCGTCTCGTCCATCTTGCGACCCGACGAAGGAAAGACTGCGATATGGAGGGAACCATGACGCTGGCGTCTCATCCCTTCCTGTGCTCTGGACCCCGGCTTTGGTTCATGGGAACGTGCATCCTCGTCTGTACGCAAAGGCAAGAGGTGTGAGAGGAGGACAATGCCAATCTTTACCGATCGACTCTATTGCACGGTGATGCGTCAACGCGCACAACGAAGAACCAAAAGCTCGCGTAAACACACAAACCCCAACCGACCGCTCGTACTTCGGCTGCAGGGATTCAGAATTCCCACGTTGGCGATGCATGGACGAACGTTCCTGTGCAGACCAACATATGAAGCGAAGGCCTTTCGAGTCTTGCCTCATGCAACCTACCTCGGGGCACGAGCCAAAGCCAGACATGGGAGGGGTCACGTGGATTGCGGCCCGCCGGGTTCCTCGTGACCGATTTATGGACACTCACGCGATTGATCCACGCTCTCCGACTTTCCGGTCATCATGAATAGAAACTCAAGAATTCTGCATGCAGAACCCCGTGCATGGCCAAGGGGGGGCTTGTGGCACGCGATCGATGTCCTGACGCTGACCGCTTGCTTCTCTCGCCGAGCCGCATGCGAATTCCGATAAAAGGCTGATGTGAATCCACCATAGCTTTCTGATATCCACAAAGGGAGACGACCCGCGTGCTCCTGGGCGTGCATGCTGCCGGACTGGCTCGAAAGGAAGCCTTGCGTGGGAGGGGATCTTGGCAGAGTTTCTGACAGCACGGGAAGTGTTGCTCCTCGCATCGTCGTCCATGAGCCTGAAGCACGTCCAAGCCAGCGCTTTTGGGTGTGCATGTTTTGGGTGTCCAAGGCTGGTGGTAGGGTCCTACCCTCTCCCTTCTACTCGACAAGTGAAATTCACCTGGCAACTGCACCCCCATTGCAGCGGGTACTCCAGCCCCTTTAGTAGAATCCCTGAGAAATGGGAAAGATAGCCCAAAGTTCGTGAACAGTTCAGTTTTCCAAGCAGTCCATTCCTTTGCAGGACCCTGATCGATCCACCGTTCAGCCACGTTCCAAGATGACTGTGCCTTTGGCAGGTCGCTAGGAGGCGCAATTCCAGGTTGGGGAACATTGTTTAGCCTTTGATCCTGTCGCAAATGACAAGTTTTGGCAGCAGGTATGGTTGTTTTGGTCTCCTGATGGTGCAAAAGTCTTTCCAAAAGCGATCGCCTCCAGGATGAGAACGAAGGCTGCGAGGTGGCATGCTAGGACTTCCAGCGCATCCTTTCTATTCTTCGGCTTGGTTCGTTTCAATCGCTGTTGGCCAAGCATTGATCAACCATTTCCCTGAGTTTGGGATTTTCGAGTGCAGCAGCCACTCTTTCTTTGTCGGCCAGCTGTTTGTTGAGTGCTTCCTCCGAGGCGTGGCTTCCAGGATAGACGACGACGTCTTTCTTGCAGTGTTTGGGCAGGGATCGTTCTAATTTCACACGCAGCGACAATCCGATGAGCGTGGCCATGCTACAATGCGGCACGGTGGGTGCAAATTCCACTTGCACGTTTTTGTGCTCTGGATCCCAGGACACTTTGTCTACGGACACCACACCCAAGGCTTCCAAGGTGTGTGGATGTTCTGGATCCATGATGTCGCGCACGTGTTCGAACACTTCCCATTCGTCCATCGCTTCTTCATCTTCTTCCACATCTTCTTCCACGTCTTCCCATGCGTTGGTTGCATCCGTCTCCCACGTGTGCTTGGGCCAATCCACCAGCAAACCAAACCTTCGTGTACGACGTTCTCGTGCGTCGACCTTGGCGACGCTTTCGTGCGACGTGGGCCGCTCTGCACGTGCCACGAGGACGGGATTGGGATTGATCGCAGCTGCACCTTCCATCGACGCGTCGAAGCGAAACAAAAGCAGCAACTACGTCGTCGTCGTCGTCGTCGTCGTCGTCGTCGAAAGCTCAAGACGAAACCGACGAAACCAACAAAAACAAGCGAGAAAAAACTCTGTCGTTGGATGACACCGTCCATCAAGTGCATGGAACGTGAGTTTGGTGAAGCGTTCGAGACGAACGGCGAACCGTCGTGGTGACGTGCACGTGCGAATGGCGGAACGAAGGTTCCCACGTCCGATCCGAAGCGTCTTCCATCGCCACGCGACGTAGAAACGAAGCGATGCGGTTGCGCAAGGACGTCGGTGGATCGCGCAAAACGCTAGGGATCTAAGGTCCACTATTCATACCTTGGGAAGCCACATCTTTGTTCGATACTTGGGGTTGAAGATGATGCATTTCGTGCCAGACAAAGAAACTTTGCTTTCACGCTTTGCTCTATCTACGGTCCAAGAGACGCCCCCCGCGACAGAAAATGCCACGATGTACAACCAATTGTGGAATGAAGTAAATCTCAAGAGTGATTCGACGATTTGACAAACGTACGTGCACGTTCGTTGGAGTACAAAAGTCGCCTTTCCAACGAGGTCTCGCCTCTTTTCTTTCCAAGGTCATTTGATCGTAGACCGCTCGATAGTTTTCATGAGGGTCTCTTATCGAAATGGTTGTATGCAAGCGCGTCAATCCAAAGATTTTGCAAATTACCAAATGAAAATCAATGTCGAGAAATGGTAAAGAGAAAGCAATCTTCAATACACGACGTTTCCATTCTCCATCATCTCGAAGCGCAATGATTCTAAGCAACGAAGCAGGCAAATTTCAATGTATTGGGCGTCAAAAAAACATGCAATAGGCGAGCATTCGAACGAAATTTGGAAAGGTCGCTTGATGAATACATTCATCGAAGGGTTCGATCGAATCTTGCAATTGCGCATGAAAGTTCCACCTTTTGCTTCAAAACAGGACCTTCTCCCACATGCAAGAATAGGAGAACGTGCACAAGAAGCATGGAAGAAGGCTTGTTGCAAGTATTGTGCATGCACCACGCGCTGGCGGCAAGAAAAACAACTATCTCCTTTGCGTTCCAACGCAAAAAATGGAAGACTTTCACACTGCAGCAAGAGCTCCTGACCTCACAGGCCCGTTTGTACCCGCGGCCATCAAGCATTGTTCGGTGTAAGCTTCACTCTCACCGATCGTTGGTGTGCTGGCAAGATTCCGCTCTGGCCATGGTGTCCAAGTACTCCTTCCAGTATTCTTCTCCGTACTCTACCAGGATTTCTTCCTCCGCCTCGACATCTCTCGTGGTGACCACCAGCATGTACGGCCATCCTTGATGGAGGATTTCCAAAAATCCTACGTTGGACAGGCGGTTCTTGGCCACGTCCGCGTCTTTGTGGGATCCAGGCGACCAGGTGCCATCGTTGATGGCGGCCATCCAGTTGCCCATTCCAGGAGCGGCAATCAGCAGACGTCCCATGGGATGCGGGAACAATTGGCTGTAATGGCGGCAACAGATCGTGTAGGAAGCAAGTTTGCTGTTACCTTCGATCCATTGAGCTTCGTTTCCACCGTACGCTTCCACTGGTGGAAACAAAGCTTTGTATTCTTCTTCGTATCCGATCCATCCTGCGTAGGTTCCCAGCAACGTCTGCGCGGGAATGCGTCTTCCTCGTTTCACTCGCAGGCCTTTCTGCTTCCACAACGACGTGGGCCAAGCTGGATCTTCCGGCACACAGAACAGCTCCAACGACGAATGGACGGGAAGCTTTCCGGACGGACTTTCTTTTTCGAACAGCAGGTGGACGAGGTCGTTCCAAGGCACCTGTTCGTCCAGGCCATCCCACCGTGCACCGTGCACCACGTCCCAACGTCGCGCTGCTTCCACGTCCAAGACGCGCGTGTCGGAAGCGTCCCAAGCCTCGTCTTTTTCCTTCCATCGTTCTTCTGCTCCTTTGCTTCGGAATTGATCTCTCCTACGTCCTGCTGCGCACATGGTTTGGACGTGCAGGACGTTTTTGGCTTCGTGTCGAAACGAAGAGTCGAAACGACACCCATGGAGGAAGGTCGGATCCGTCCGATTCACGTACCACGCCCCAGGTTTGTGTGACAGAAACCGGGGCGAAAAGATAAGGGAACGGGATAGGTTGTGTACGGAAAGAACGAGTCCAAGAGGGAGAGGCGGGTGCAGCTTGGACCAGGAGTAGGGTGGAACGCCTGCCACGCAATCCTCGGATGGAGCACGGCCACCATCACGTCGACGAAGCTGAAACACAGTGCACCACGAGAAGACCCTGATCCGCGTTGCCGAAAAAAAAAAGTTGCCAACGAGGAAGAAGATGGAGGGTGGTTTATCCAGCTCAACACGAATGAGCCAAGGGGAAGGTGAACATCTTGCTCCGTGCGAACGCACACACCATCTGCCGGACCCGTCGAGATCCACGAGACAGCAGAAGACGCCGGACCGATTCTCGCTGGTTGCGGATCCTGCGATGCGTCCGAAGAGAATTCCAGGGCTTCAACGTAGGAAGACCACATCGTCGATCCCCAGTGGCCCATTGGACGGAAACAGGGGCATGAAAAAAAAGCCATCCCTTACATAGGATCGCAAACTAACTGCCGATCGCATGGAGCCCGTTTGCTCTTCCGCCCATGCGCCACCGTCGGCGCTCACTTCTTCAGATTCGAGCAGCAAGAGCGCCCCTGCAGAATCCTATTCCGTTTCCAACAAACCATTACTTCCGACCCAGAAAACCAAAAAAACAACCTTCCGATCGGCCCGCCCCCCTCTGATCGCCTGACGAGCTCAGCGTTGCTTCCGACCTCCCAATGCCACGAATGCTGCACGCCCCGTTTACAGCACGCCACGTTCTGACTGGGAATCACGGGCGCGCCGCCTCCAACCTTTGAACACCGACGTTCCACGAGTCCACGACCTTCCGCGCGCAGGTTCGAGCCATGTCCACCGCGAGGCGGTATCCTCCATCCGCAACGGCCGGCGTATGGCCCTTGTCTGCCGACCCTTCCGTTCCACGAGACGGGTGAACAGATGCTCTCCTTTCAAGCGTCGCTTCCGATGGTTGTCGTTGCAACGTAGGTCCGGGACGGCACGTCCGGGGCTCAGCTACGTTTGTAGAATTCCAGGTTGGCTTTGATTTCTGCTTCGGTCCCCCTTTGGATGACTCCAAACGATTCGCGCAGTTCGCGCGCCATCTTTTCGTCCTGTTCCCACTTTCCGGTGGGTATCCAGCAGAACCAGGCATAGAGCCTACCTCCGTCGGCGGCGACCGAGGCGAGCACGTTGGTTTTGTACGAGTAGATGTCGTAATCGACGTAGGTCACGCCTTCCACTTGTCTTTCTCGGATTTGTATGTCTTCCGCGCCGGAGAGGATGTCTTGCAGGTCGTAATCGGAGATGGCGAGATCGTTCATGATTTCTGCCCGTTGTGGTTTGAGGCTTGCGTATCCAGGAAAGGTGAGGAGTTGTATTTTTTCTCCTCCGCCTCCTCTTTTTTTGCTCACGAACTTGGAATCGGTCCCGTTGGTGGCTTTTTCGATCTTGTTGACGATGGCTTGGTCCCATTCTTCCGGCACGTCGTAGTAGTACTTGTACCTGTCTTCGCTGTTTTCGTTTCCTCCGTATCCACCGTAGCTGGAGGAGCTGGTGGCCAATCCCAGGTACCTCACTCTACCGTTGGGCGGCGGCGTGGTGGGGATGGCCCACGCTCGTTTCGTCCGTTCGTCTTGGATCCAGGACGTCCATCCGTCGACGACGAACCACGTCCACGTGGCCACACCCATCGTTCGTCGGGTGGTTTTCGCGGTCCACCCTTGGGTCTTCCCACGTGTCGTCGTTCGCACGTGGTCGTCCTTCCCGTGCGCACGCGTCGCATCGTGGATTGCGCCGTTTCCTTGGATCCAGCGACACGTGATGCGATTGTCTTCGCTACGACATGCACCTCCACCTTTACGTTCGTCCACCACCACCACCACCTCCGCATTGGCGTTGGCGTTGGCGTTGGCACCACCACGTCCATGACCAACACCATGACCGGTGTGTCTTCGTTCCACTTGGCCACGGTTCCTCTTCGTTTGGTTTCGCAGGTGGCACCTACCTTTCCTCCTTTCGTTCGCCTTGGTTCGTGTTCGTTCCTCTCCTCCCACGCCGCCTTGCATCCGACACCCGACGCCACCCCACGCCATCGTCGCCATCGTCATCGTCGCTCTCTCCCTCTCTCTCTCTCCTCTCTCTTCGTGGAGGGATGGAATGGAGGGGGGGAGAGGGAGTGTGAGAGAGGGAGTCGATTGGGAGAGGAGAGTCGATGGAGAGAGGGAGGAGAGATAGAGAGGAGAGAGAGAGAGAGGAGAGAGAGGTAGTAGAGAGGAGAGAGAGAGAGGGAGTAGAGAGAGAGGTAGTGGAGAGAGGGAGAGGAGAGAGGGAGTGTGAGAGAGGAGAGAGGAGAGAGAGAGAGAGAGAGAGGTAGTAGAGAGAGAGGTAGTAGAGAGGAGAGAGGAGAGAGAGAGGTAGTAGAGAGGAGAGAGGAGAGAGAGAGAGGAGAGAGAGAGAGAGAGTAGAGAGAGGGTTGTGGGACGTGTGGGTGTGTGTTTGGCGTGCGCCCTTCCCTTGGGTGGGTCGGACACACCTTCCCCACCCCCCCCCAAACGGGAAGGAAGGAAGGAAGGAAGGGGAGGAGATGGCGTGGTGCCACGTGCGAGGGAGTCGGACGATCCACCACGCGAAGAAGAGCGACGTGGGATACGACACACGTGCGATGGGAAAGAAAGCATGGACCACACGATCCATCCGAACCATGAAGGTATACGGATGGAGATGGAACGGATGCACGTGCGAAGAAAGAAGGCACGTGGAACGGAGGTGCACGTGGAAAGGAATGGAAACGAACCATGGAAGGATATGGACGAACACAGGACGAACACAAGCCACGACCCATGGATGCCAACCCCACCCACACAACGAAGAAGAAGAAGAAGAAAAAAAAGGAGAAAAAGCGAAGGTGGACGTGACGTCGGCGTCATGCGAACCAAGGCGAAGCCACACAAATCGAACGACGCATCCGTCGACGATGCGACGGGTGCGTTTCGTCGGCACCGGTTCGGCCGTGCCGACGCGTACCGTGACCAACGACGAACTGGCGATGCGGATGGACACGTCCGACGAATGGATCGCCACGCGGACCGGCATACGCGAACGAAAGGTCGTGCGACAAGGACAAGAACTGGTGGAACTGGCCGTGGAAGCGTCGAAAAAAGCGCTGGAAAGCGCGCAGGTCCAACCCGAAGACGTGGAACTCATCCTCCTCGCCACGTCCTCGCCCGACGACCTGTTCGGTAGCGCGTGCAGGCTGCAAGACGAGCTGGGCGCACGTCAGGCATGCGCCTTCGATCTCACCGCCGCATGCTCCGGTTTCGTCCTGGCCACCATCACCGCCGCCCAGTACGTGCGCACCGGTGCCTTTCGAAACGTCCTGGTGGTGGGCGCGGACGTCCTGTCTCGATGCGTGGATTGGAACGATCGCGGGACCTGCATCCTCTTCGGAGACGCCGCCGGGGCCGTCCTGGTGACCGACGATGGATCGGTCCCCAACCAGGCGATGACGCCGTCCGACCCCGGGATGGGATCCAAGGACGCCAGGGATGTTCCAACGGACGGGTGCGGGCTCCTGGCGTTCGACATGCGATCGGACGGGAGGGGGAACCGACACCTGACGGCGTCCTACCTCCGTCCGTCCCAAGAGGAGCTGGCCAAGGCGGACGGGACGGAACGGGACCGTCCGGCGTCCTACGACAACGTCAAGATGAACGGACAGGACGTGTTCAAGTTCGCCGTCAGGGCGGTCCCTTCCACCCTCCAAGCGTCCGCGGAAAAGGCCGGGATCCCGCCGGACGCCCTGGCCGAGCACGTGGACTGGTTGGTCCTGCACCAAGCCAACCAGAGGATCCTGGACGCCGCCGCCGATCGCCTGAAGTTCCCCAAGGAAAGGGTCGTGTCCAACCTGGCCCGTTACGGCAACACCTCGGCGGCGTCCATCCCCCTGGCCCTGGACGAAGCCGTGCGACAAGGGAAGATACGCCAAGGAGACACCGTCGCCGTGGCGGGGTTCGGCGCCGGGCTCACCTGGGCCTCCGCCATCTTTCGATGGGGATGAGGTCGGCAGACGCCGTCCTCGTCGCCCGTGCCTCGGTCGAGACCCACGCCGACGGGGCGACCGCTCGGATCTCCGCTCTGTCCGCCGGGACCGGGAGTGGACGCGGGCGGCTTCGAGGTCGCGACGTGGAAGAGGGCGAGGCGCCGTGGTTCCCCGGCTCGGGGGGGGGGGGCGGGGACGTCGGGGGGGCGGCGGCATGGCCGGGGGACGGAACTGGACGCGAACGGACGGCACCCCGGCGGC
>JBBULP010000439.1:0-27345 GCA_038048775.1 Picocystis salinarum | reverse complement strand
ACTTGGAACCTGGTTTGTGAACTCACTGGATCGTGAGTGGAACTGTAATACTAGGTAGTGAATTGCTGGTTATAAATTAACTATCTCTCTCACCCAAAACCACTGAGAAGAACTATTCGAGCGACAGTTCCTCCAGTTTGCCTTCGGGTCTCTTCCAACTAAATCTTCGGGTTCGATAGGAACCGAACCACCCTTTCGAACCGGGTCCGGACCTTCGCCCTCCGCCTCCATCGCGATCTCCTCGGCTGCATCGAGATCTTCTCCATTTGGATCGCGATCTCGGCGAAGGTGTCGAGGGAAGGGACGTCGGTTCGTGGCACACGTCGGTGGACGAGGCGCATTCGCAGCAAGGCGGCGCAGGTGCGCACACGCGTGCTGCGCCATGATCCGTCGCAATGCGAGGCTGAGGAGGGAGTACATCTACCGGAAGAGCTTGGAAGGGAAAGAACGGATGCTGTACGAGAAGAAAAGGAAGGTGCGGGAGTGCTTGGAAGAAGGGAAACCACTGCCCACCGAACTGCGTGCAGAAGAAGCCGAACTGAGGCGGCTGATCGAGCTGGAAGACGAAAACACCGCCGTGATTCGTACGCACGTGGACGACGAGTACCGAAACGCTGGCGTGAAGGAACCTAAGGTGCTCATGACCACAGCCAGGGATCCCAGCAGCCGCCTGATGCAGTTCGTCAAAGAGATGAAACTCGTCGTGCCCAATTGCGAACGTGTCAACCGTGGAAGCATGGTGCTTCCGCAAATGGTGGAAATGGCCAGGAGGAACGATTTCACCGATATCGTTGTCTTCCACGAACACCGAGGACAGCCCGATGGAATGGTGGTGTGCCACCTGCCGCACGGACCCACTGCCTACTTCGGCCTCAGCAACGTAGTCATGAGGCACGACATCAAAGACAGAGCAGATCTAGGCACCATGTCGGAGGCCGTGCCGCACATCATCATGGACAGCTTCACGTCCAGGCTGGGACAACGGACCTCAAATATTCTGAAACACCTCTTCCCTGCAGCCAAAAGCGACAGCAAAAGAATAATCACCTTTGCAAACCGGGATGATTTTATCTCATTTCGTCATCACACCTACCTGATGCCCAAAGGTGCAAAATCACTCCAGCTCTTCGAGGTCGGGCCCCGCTTCGAAATGAAGCTCTTCCAGATCCGTCTAGGCACCATCGACAGTAAAGAGGCAGACAATGAGTATGTCTTGCGTCCGTACCAGAACGCAAAGAAGCGGGCCATGTAGGTACACGGTTTTTATTAAGTCGGGCGCTGCCATAACGTTGTTCTGCAATCAAAATCAAGAGCTTTGGTATGCCCTTGCCGCAAGCAACGAGAGAATCATGGGATCCAGGCGATCTCTTTTGCGTGGACCTTTTGAGACGGATTGAAATACAGATTCTGTACACAGCTTGTGCTTATTTTGGTCAGAGCAGCAAGCGGTAGGGAAACCAACCCTGCAGCAGCACAAAAGATCCATTCCAGTGCTGTCAAGTCTACGAGGTGGAAAAAATCACCTAGAAACTGCATGATGAGAATCTGGACCCCCAGAATGACTATGATGATGTACAAAAACGTTTTATCAGAAAAAATTCCTTTGAAGACATTCAACTCGTCAGACACTTTTCTCGCATTAAAAGCATTGAATATCTGGCAGAAGATGAATGTGTTGAAGATCAGGGAGTTCACCTCTTTTTCACGAAACTCGAACGACTCATTGTATAATGCTTCTTGGGCATGAAAGCTGTTCATTAGGTTTTTGAATGTCTGGCAACTGCTTGCTCCAGCACATATTTCTTGGGGATTGGGTACGTTGAGCCTACAAAAACTGACATCAACGTCTGTAAGCCATCTCTCGTAGTCAACGCGGCAGTCGTCAGGGAAGTTGTAATTATGCAGTAGTGGAAGGGCGTAAAGAATCATGAGAAGGATTGTGAACTGGAAGGTTCCTTGGACGAGGATATGTTTCCACATCCGTCTGCTTATCAGTGGTTTTTTGCGGTCATTTGGTTTCTTTTGCAGGAGGCTGTTGTCCGGAGGTTCTGTTGCAAGAGCGAGGGCGGCAAGCGAGTCCATGATGAGATTTACCCAAAGCAGCTGAAGCACTGTTAGAGGCATCCCCTTTTTCGTCACCGCACCCACAAATGCAAGGATGAGTGCAACAGCATTAATGGTCAGTTGAAACTGCAAGAATTTCCTGATGTTATTAAAAACGCTCCTACCCCAGAGCACTGCCTTGACAATGGATGCAAAGTTATCATCTAAGATGATTATGTCAGAAGCTTCTTTGGCTACATCAGTGCCACATTTGCCCATGGCCAAACCTACATCTGATTCTTTCAGTGCCGGCGCGTCATTTGTGCCGTCGCCAGTAACGGCAACAACTTCCCCTTGAGCTTTTAGCAGCTTGACGAGCCGATGTTTGTCCGCCGGGGAAGACCGTGCTAACACAGACAGGTTTGGTAGAATTCGCAATACTTCTTCATCATCCATGGTTCGAAAGGTCGGCCCTTCTACAATCTTACCATCAGCTTGCAGAATGCCGCAGTCCTTTGCTATATGACATGCAGTATAAACATTATCACCCGTAACCATTTTGACTTGGATCCCTGCCCTTTTGCAATCCTGAACTGCAAGTGGAACTTCAGGCCGGATGGGATCCTTTATGCCTACGATGCCGAAGATACACATGTGCGATAGCTGCTGCTCAAGCTGGATGCACCGATTGACAGGCACTTCTTTGAAGGCAAGACAGAGAGTCCTCAGTCCTTGTTTCGACATATCTGTGATGCGTGCCTCTACCTCAGCCCTCCTTGCATCTTCCAGAGGAAGAACTTCGTTTGAGCTAGAGAGGGAAGCACTGCACTTGCAGAGCACTATCTCTGCTGCTCCAATGCAGTAGATGATGTCGGCCTTTTGACCAGAAACCCGTGCACCTCCCAATTTCCGTTCGGAAGTAAAGTTAAGATGCTCTACTACACGAGATGCTGCCCGTACTTCTTCATAGTTGATTCGTAGCTTTTCCAAAAGAAGGAGGAGGGCGCACTCTGTTCGGCTCCCAACTAGCTGAATGTCCATGCCATCAAACAACAGGAATGCCGTTGTGCACAGGGAAATCCCTTTTGCCAGGTGCTCCAGTACACAAGTAGGGAAACTAGCTGGCCTTGCCATTAGCTCGTACGAATGGCCAGCCATCCAAGCAGAAACGACGCTCATCCGATTTTCAGTGATGGTTCCCGTTTTGTCTGAGCAAATCACAGTGGCTCCACCCATGGTTTCACAAGCCGCAAGAGCCCGCACGAAGTTGTTGTCTTTCATCATTTTCTTCATGGAATACGCAAGAGATATAGTCACTGCTAAAGGAAGGCCTTCAGGAACCGCTACCACTACAATGGTTACACTGAAGAGAAAGAATCGCACCACGTCGTTGAATCTTTCTGGTTTGAATCCACCATTTTCGATCAGCCAATGGGTGGTCAACGTCACAAAACAAATCAAGGCCACTGCAATTCCGACTTTGCCAATGTTAGAAGCTAGATGCCTCAGCTTTTCCTGCAAGGGTGTGTCTTCTCCGTCGCTCTCGATCAGCCCCATGGTTTTGCCCCATTCGGATTTGTTTCCGACTCCTGTCACCAACATGGTTCCACTTCCTTCCGTGACTTGCGTTCCAGCACGACAGAATGGATCACTCTTGCTTTTCTGTACAGGCTCACTTTCGCCCGTCAACGCCGCTTCGTCCACACAGAGGTGGTCCGAAGCAATGAGCAGGCCGTCCGCCACAATCTTGTCGCCCATCTCCAGCACCAAAACATCGCCACAGACCACGCCAGTGGAAGGGATGAGATCCTTCCGACCGCTGCGCACGACTTTGACCGAGGTGCTTTCTTTCGTCGCGTTCAGCTTGCGGAACTGCTTCTCTTTTTGGTAGTCGTTGAACGCTCCAATGAAAGAGACCGCGAACACTGCAATCCAGATCGCAATTCCATCGACGTAGTTCTTGTTCCTGCGTTCTTCGGCGATGGCCAATCCCAGAACCAAGGAAAGGACGGCAGCTGCCATCAGCAATCGCACGGTGGGATCTGCAAGCTGTTCTCCGACAATGCGCAGAAACCCTTTGGCTTTCGCATGTCCCACTTCGTTGTGGCCGTATGCCTGTTGACGTTCCACTATCGTCTGCGGTTGGGAGTCGGTGTCGATGCCTCCTTCGAGATGCGTGTGCAGCTTCTTCGCGATGGTCTGGATGCCACCTTCCTTCTCCAGCAGTTGCATTTCTTTGCTTGCATTGATGTAATCTAGCTTCTGCGAAGAGATGTCGAATGGGATTCCTGGACCACCATCCACGCTGCTGTCCACCTGCAGCACCACGTCGTCCAGCACTTCTTCCAGGCCCATCAGGACGGGGAGCAGACGGTTCCGGCCCTCTGCTTCCAGGCTTGGCATCTTGTGCTGCGCTCCTGCAACGTTCCAAATCGCATCGATGTGGCGGTTCGTGGTCGCGTGTGGCCACACGCGTCGCACACATGCGACACACATGCGACCCTGGACGTCGGTCGACCCCACAATATTCCCTCTCCCAACCTCCAGCGACTACGAATATTCGCAAAGAGGGGACGGTCGAGGGGGCGAAGGTATCGAGACGTTCCTCGTAGATCTCGAGAAAAGCGGAAGAGATATCGATGGGAAGCGAGGGGTCGAAGCGACCGCCTCGGTGGACGACGAACGAAGGAGCGGATGATGGGGTTGCGCGCGTTGAGCGAAGCCATCGAGGCGGAAATGGAGGAAGAACTGCGCACCGAAATGGAAGAGTACGAGGATGCAGTAGTCCTGTACGATCGCATCGCCAAAAGGAACAAACAAGCGGTGCGTGGAGGAAAGAAAGGGATCGGTCGAAGCCGGAAAGGCCGAAGCACATGCCGAGGAAGGAGCTGACGGGAAACGCCATGGGTGCTTGGATGCGAACGAAGCCCTTGTTCCTCCAACGCTGCTTGGAGTATCGTAGGAACGGAATCAAAATGGAAGAGGAAGAAAGACATGGATGGGATCGGATCAGGTTAGACGTCCAAGAAACCACGAACGAGCCACCAGGCTGCCTGTTCGTGAGCTCCGGTACATCCGAAAACGTAGGTGGCGTGCACTTCTTCAATCCTGCACATGCACAACTGGTTCGAATCGATCGTAAGGGAAAATCTCAAGCAGTCATCGAGGTAAAGCTGAGGATCTACAGCAACGGCAAGGGTGTTGCCGAGGACGGGATTCTGTTCCTCGTGCGAGCATCTCACCCAGATTGCGAATTTGCAAAGGATCGAGTGAGTCTCACCATATCAGCCTGTAGCAAATCCGCGTTTGGATACATCGGGCATGGGGAGCCTGTCCTGTTCAGTTGGATAAGCAGAGGCAGCCTGGCCAGAAGCATCAGCAGTGAATCGCCGTTGGAACTCTCCTTCCTAGCCGCGAGACTCCTAAAAGGCGTGCAGGACCAAGCCGGGGGATCCGGCGCCTTCACTATCCAACCTAGTGGGGATAATCAAAGCAGACTGAAGATAGTAGCCATGCCCCATTTCATGCCCACGTTCAGATACCCTGCATTGAAACGCAATGGCTCGTCCACCTCTAGTGCCGTGTATTTTCGCTACCTCTATGACAAACTCAGCCAGTGTAGGATGGACCTCGTTGCAGATTGCAGGTGCCCATTTTGCGGTCTTGTGTGCAGGGAGTATAGGGTTTTGAAGAATCACCTCAAGCGTTGTCATGACTTGTTTGTTTACGGTTTCTCGGAGCCTGGGACTCGTACCCCCACAATAAATGTTTCGGCAAAACCGCCTGTATATACCAATGGCAAGCTTGGCTTTTTCTTGAATCGGGATGGGTCCATGGACTTTCTTTGGGCAAGTAATCGTTGGACTCCGCCTGCAGGCCACTTTCATGAAGCACACATTGGTAATTCTACACCTGTCCACGGAGCAGAAAACGGGAAGGTCTGCGAAGCATCCACACCCAGTAGGACCACGGAGGAGAAACCCTGCCAACCGCAAACATCGCCAGTTGATGTTTCAGAGCAGACCCCACCGCAGGATGCGGATCAGTTGATTATCTCTGAGAAGGCTCAAGCACAGCAGCAAATCCACAAGCTGGACAAACGAAACCAGCGACGTGGGAGAATAAGGCGAAGCCTGAAAAGTGAGGAATCGGGAAGGGATGAGAAAGGAAAAGGACCAGCAACTGAACTGTATCCCACAGCTCAGCCCACAGCCGGTCGTAAGCGCAAAGCAGGGGGGCGTGAAGCAAAGAAACGGATGTTCTACCATTCGAAGACGTGCCAGCTCATTACCGAGGAGGAACTTGCAAATGGATGCCCAGACAGTGACGATGAAGAGGACTTTGAGGTTTGGCTGGAATCAGAAAGAAAAAGTCTGGATGAGTTCATTGATGTGAACGAGACTGAGAAGCAATTCATGCATCTCTGGAATGCATACGTTCACCTCTTCCCAGTATATGGGGACATTCAGATCCCCCCTGCTTGCAAAAACTTTGCGAAAGAGCATCAGCAAAAGCTGTCTGGGGATGAAGATCTACGACAGTGCTTTGTCCTCTTTCTGATTCATTTGTTTCAGATTGGCCTTATCGACCAGGAAGTCATTGTTAGCAGCCTCGATGCTGCAGACGGCGTAAAATAAATGTTTTGTCCTTCACATTCCTGTAAAATTATTGTGCATGACTGGGCGGACAAGCCCACGGGAACATCAGGTCAGTGGTGCGAAAATTTCTGTTCCCTTCAAGTGTGAGTTGGTGACTTGACGATTGTTCCAAGATGGCGCCTTCCTCTTTTTCTCGCCTTTCGTCTTCTGTGGACGTCTGTATGCTGGGGGTCGTGGAGAAGGTTTCTGCCCTATGCGTTGCAGAGCCATGTCCAAGTCTTCTGGATCTTCTGGCACATCGATTTCACGCCACAATTCTTTCAAAGCTTCATCGACTTTCATGGATGGGGTGTGCTTGTCCGAGGGGTACACATAGGACAGCTTCGTCTGGGTGTTCGTGAGGACAAAGCATTTGCCTTCCTTTTTCAGTTCCTGTATGTCCTTGTCGATGCCATGGTACACATCCTTCAACTCGTCACAGGAGACTCCGTCGACGCTTTTCAAGATCACGTTGTAATAAAGCTCATCTTTGTCTCTGGCGTTGTACTTGGCTTGGTAGCACAAGCTTTCTGCGATGTCGTCGTACGAGACTTTGGGATTGCTCTTCAGCGCCTCCTTCAGCTCTGCATCCCCTTCGACGTCGTACTGTATAGCTTCGGAGACGTCTTGCACCGTCATGGTGGTTTGTTTCTGGCGGTTGCGCAGGTCCGTGCATCGTTTCCGAATCGTCAGCACGTCGTGTCGTTCGCCGGTCTTCTCTTTCGCATTTTTTTCGATCGCTCTGTTTCTCACCTTGAAGAGCACGTCCAGCACCATCTTGATCAGCCTGCCAATTGGCACGGCTCTCATCCTCCTCGCATCGTTCTTCGCCGTCTTTTTCTCTTCTTTCGTGTTCTCTTTCTTCACCTTGGTCAGGTTCGCTCCAGGTTTGACATCCGCCTTCTTCCTGCTTCCCTTGGCTTCCTTCTCCTCGCGGATCTGTCCCAGGAGTGCCGCGGACTGCGCATTTCGCTTCCTGAACTCCTCCACTTGGCGATTCAAGTGGAAGTTCATCGCGAACCTTCGCACGTCGTCCGCCGATGAATGATCGTCCGAAGCGTCTTCCAGCACGTCTCTGAGGACCGTCCACACCGCCCACCGAATGCCGACGAGGAAGCAAAGCAGGGAGAGGGGAGCTATGCCAACGAGGACGTCCTCGTCGGGGCATGGCGTCGACGCGTCCAGCACAGAAGGTGGGAAACAAGTGCTGCAGCAGAGAAGACAGAAGCACCGAAGCGACGAGAGCGATGATGCGCTTGCAGCAGATCCAACGGACGTGCATGGGGAGGAATTGGCGGAGGACGGGAAGGAACAAGGTCACGGCCGCCGCCACCACCACAAGAGGAGTGCCCAAAGGGGACAGGTCGACGCAAGATGCAGCTCGGAGAGCGGAAGAAGGAATCCAGCTCGTGCAAGAACTCGCGGAAATCACCTTGCAAACTGGACCCAAAGGCTTTCAAAGAACCGTGCAGGTGGCACAAGCCACGCTGGAACTCGCCTCCGAACTGGCTGCAGAGCGGAAATTCTCTGCACCCGAAGCTCTGAGGAGGCTCTTTGAAAAATTGGGAGCGACATACATCAAACTAGGACAGTTCATTGCCTCTTCGCCGACGCTGTTCCCCGAGGAGTACGTCCTGGAGTTTCAAAAGTGCTTGGACAAGACCACTCCTGTCCCTTTTCCCATCATGGAAAAGATCCTGCGCCAAGAATTGGGAAAACCGATCGAGGAAGTGTTTTCAACGATCGAGAAACAGCCTCTTGCATCGGCCTCCGTGGCTCAGGTCTACGGTGCAAGGCTTAAAGGTAGTGAAAAGGATGTGGTCATCAAGCTCCTCAAACCAGGCGTGGAAGATGTGTTGAGCACGGACCTGAACTTCTTGTACGGATCCTCTCGGGTTCTCGAGTTCCTCAATCCGGAACTGTCCCGTACATCTTTCTCCGCGATCATCGGAGACATCCGCAAGTCCATGATGGAGGAAGTGGACTTTCGGATGGAAGCAAGGAACATTCAAGAGTTCACTGCCTTCTTGGAGCGGTCTGAAATTGAGGATGCAGTGGCTCCGTTCGTGTACCAGGCTTACACCACCAAGAGGATGCTGGTGATGGAGAGGTTCTTTGGCGTTCCACTGACGGATTTGGAAGCCATCAAAGAAGTGTCTCCCAACCCCGAGGCTACGCTCATTACAGCCTTGAACACATGGTTTGCGAGTGTACTTTTGAGCGATTCGTTCCATGCGGACGTTCATGCAGGGAATCTGTTTGTGTTGCAGAACGGGAAGGTTGGTTTCATTGACTTTGGAATTGTTGGCAGGATATCTCCATCCATATGGTCTGCTGTGCAGGGATTCCTTCAGTCTGTTTCCACGGAAGACTATCGCAGCATGGCTCAATCGTTGGTGCAGATGGGTGCCACTGGCGATTCCGTCGACTTGGATGCTTTCACCAAGGATTTAAGGGATCTGTTCGAGGGATTGAATCGTTTGGATTCGGATTTGGTGGTGCAATCGCGTCGCAGCTCTTCGGGTGCCACGACCGTTTCTGCTGGTTTGGTGGTGGACGACGAGCAGGTGAATCGTTTGGTGTTGGACATCGTTCGTTTGGGGGATGCGTATGGGCTCAAGTTCCCACGTGAGTTCGGCGTCCTGTTGAAGCAGCTCTTGTACTTCGACCGTTACGTCCGCCTGTTGGCTCCGGAGATGGAGATGATGCGCGACGACCGCGTTCGTTTCGTCCCATCCGACGCCACTTCCACGGTCATCGACGTGTGAAATCCGACGTCCCACCTAACACTCCTCGCCTTTCCACCCTCTCGTTCCTTCGATCCCCACCGATATCACCCACATCGACATCCGTCCTATTCGCACCGATGTCGTCCTTCGTGTGGCATCGTAGCACCAAGACGTGGTGGTGCACCGTCGCAGGTCGAGAAGCGCATCGACATGGACGACGAAACGCACGTGCGTGTGGAAGTGCGAGGAGAACTGGTCCATGAAGAAAGGCTCGGAAGGATGCACCTGCAAGTGGACAGGAGATGGACGGCGAAACACGTCCTGGAACACCTGAAAGCCAAGGCGAAACAACAGGAACGCGAAGACTTGCAGGTGCGTGAACGTCCGTTGATGGACGAGAACGCAAAAACGGAAACGGAAGAGAACTGACTGGAACCTGGAAAATGCGAAGTTGGTGTATCAAGGAACCCTCCTGCAAGAACAGGAAGTGCTTGGCGAACAATTGGACGATGGAGAACCAAACAAAGTGCACGTCCTATACGTCGTCAAGCGAAAGGGAAAGGATGCGAAGAATGCAAGCGACGATAAAGGGAAGCAACAAGAAGCGTGTGAAATGGAGCAAAACAACGAGGAAACGAAAAAGGAGGAAACGAAGGAAGGAGAACATGTACGGGGACGATCCGTCCCCAAGGATGCCTGTCCCGAGTTGCTGCATCCGATGCTCCGGAATCCGATTTTTGAAGAATCCTATGAAGCGGCATTGGTGGCTGTGATCCAGGCTTGCCAAGAGACCGCGATCAACGAACGGTGGAAACGAAATGGCGATGCAGAGGAGAATGCCAGGACCGGAAACACCCACCTGCTCGATCTCGATGATGCAAACATTGGACCGCCACGATTCCCCAACTCGCGGCAAGAAGATGCACCCAGACAGAATCCAGGAAGGGAACAAGAAGAGGAATTTAGAAGGCAAGGCGTGGAAAGGAGATATCCTCCATTCGATAGAGAACAGGGAGCAATTCCACGCAATCCTAATGCTGCACAACAACAAGCACCACGCCAGTATCGTATTCGATTCCAAATCAGGGTGGACGTGTGGCTCATCCTGAAACTCGCGTCCATGGTGTTTGTCTTGAATCAGGGAGGATCTCCACCTCGCCTTGCAATTCTGTCCACCATTGCTGCATTCCTATACGTGGCCCAAACTGGAGGATTGGATCGGCTTCGTGGAACTTTCTTGCCTGTGTGGAACTCGTTCTTGACGTCGATGAATAACAGAGTGGGGGGAGAAAACGGGCCACAGCTTGGCATCCTTCACAGGGCATTTTACGAGGCAAAGGTCTTTTTTTTTGGTTTCTTGTCTTCATTGATGCCAGGGTGGGATTTTCACCCTCGGCCGCCCGCTCATGCTCAGAATGGACAGGAGCAACAGCAAGGAAGACCTCATCAAGAGTAAACTTATTTTTATTTGGTGGTGATTCTAATTCTTCTTCTGCAAATGACTCTTGCCAAATACAGTTCAGAGGTGGATGTGAGAATCTTGCAACCTTGTGTCCATGCCTAGTGCGCATGTGCGTTTCCATTCTCAGAGACTGTCGACAGACTCGCCGAGGTCGATCTGCTTGGGACACGCGCGTTCGCCACAAAGGACAATTGCGATCCTTCCCTGGTCAAGTGCATGTCTTTCATGGGCATGCTGTTTGGGATCAGATAAGAACGATCGACGTGTTCCTTGTACTTTAGATGTGCATACCAAGCAATCCCGCTAGAATTGAGGGCAAGTCCAAGCAGGTTGGTGGGATGAAAAATGACATCCCCAAATGCGAACAGCCCAAATGTTCCCTGTACAATAGACTTCAACCTTCCGACCACAGAGGTTGTAAGCGAGTCATTCACCAGTGTGCAGAGGTAGGTTGCATAATTTAGGAGCAAAGCAGACAGGCAAGAGATCATGAAGCAGAACAAGAACGGCGCTGAACCTAGGAACAACCCGATGTCCATTTCCCCCAACTCATTGGTCAACACCATCAATATGATTGAGCCTGGCAGCGACCACAGTGAGTTGTACAGCAGCAACGCAAAGCTATCAACATTCGTTTCGTCTCCCAGTTTTCCCACCGTCACAACGTATGCTGCCGATGCAAAAGCCGAACAGAGAGCAAGAATGTACCCTAATGGATCGAAAGTCAGATCACCGGCCCCAGCAATCACTCCTCCCAAGGTCATGCACATCACAGCGAGTTGTATTTTTCGATTGGCACTCTTTGCCCTTAGCAACCAATCAAGCAGCAACACGAACGGCGTTGTCGCAGATTTGAGCACTCCATACATGGGTATATTGACAATGGACAGTGCGGCCATGTCTAGCACGAGTTTTCCCAGGAAGAAGGTGGACATGAGTCCAACCTTTTTGAATGTTTTCCAGCAGAACTTGGTGGGCTGGATGATGCCACACACATTCATGAAAACGATCGATCCAACGGACACCGCCATTTGACCCGCCACGAGGGTAGCTGGTGCATGGAACTTGTACACTTGGAAGATCCCTTTGTTGAGGAACACCGTTGCGATGCTCAACAGTCCTGTTTCGTCGACCTCGTCAGCTCCGTGGTTCGGCCCGTCTTCTCCTCCCATCTCGTCCGTTCGATCCTTTCTTTTCCTCCACGCACCGTAGAACGCCGCCACCAGACCTCCACGCAGTCCGTGCACGTGTTGGCCTCCTCCATGGCGTCCGTTTCGCTTCGTTTCCATGTCCGTCTGGGCCGCGTGGGCGTCCACCACACGTCTTCCCACACGCCCACTGGATCCAGGGCCACCACTTAACTCCGAAGGTAAAAAACAGAAACGAAAACACGTTTGCACGTGGAGGGTCGATCCGTCCGCCGGGGAAACGGGATCCCACCTGGCCGAGGAGTGGGGATGGGACAGAGGGAAAGGTAAAGGGGGTCGAATTCCCTGGGAAGGAGGAAGGGGTGGATCCCAGGAGGGTCCAAGGTCTTCCTGACCTGTGCAGGATGGACAGAAGAGGAAGCAACCATGGCAAGTGGAACCATCGATGCAGAATTTGTGGAAGAGTGGGTCCAAGAGGTGCATTGTGCAACGAAGCAAGTGGCAGTAGCTGCAGAAGCCAATCCTGAAAAGGCATGTGGACGGGTGCCCACTGCATGGTCCAAACAGAAAAAGAAAATGCTTCCCAGTGGATGTGAAGAAGGATCACGTGAGTCCAAGGATGTGAACTGGTCGTGGGTAGTTGAAGGTTGAGTTTATGATATGTGCGTTAGACGAAACCCGAACTTGAGAAAGGAAGGATGACTTCGAGCCGTGACGAATAGAAGCAAAACGAGTTGAATGGAAAGTTTGAGCGATTGAAGCATGTGACTGGTGAACCAGCACCCTTCCATTTCAAGGTCAATGCAGACCCTGATGAGGAGTCTCTTAACGTTGAAAGACAAGCATTCCCCCATCGCAAATTGTGCACACACACCCTAACTGACAGTGCTAGCGCACAAGCAACACAGCTCCTACCATGGACGTTCTGACCTGGCTGCGGTCGTACTCCTATCTGTAGAGTAACAAACCAAGGTGACCACTACAAACAAAAAGGGGAAAGACGAGGGTTGCACTCTTCACCAATGATGCATTTGGCCCTTCCTGCAGAACAACCCAACTGTTGAATGGCCTTCAGGAAAATGCATTCAATCCTACAAGCAGGGTATGGGTGCAGTTTATTCTTGTGAGATCATGGCACGAGGTGAAAAATGAAGTCATCCTTGTGTTTTGCTGCCAAGTTGTCGTAGCTGATCCAAGAAATCTGTCCCTGAAACTACTTCTGTTGCGCCATACACAATGTTCTTCTTGGGGCTGCACTGGTTTGCGAATGCCTGCAGGCTGATATACTCCAGATAATTCCCACCTCCAATCATGAAAACAATGATGTCTTTGAAAGGTCCCATTACACGGTCAGAGGAAGAAGATCCTTTCGGTGCCTTGGGGTCCAGCACCAAGAAATTTTCAGTCCCCGTTCCCTGTTTCCCTTCAGAAAGAGCCTCGACCGCCCTGGTGATTGCAAAGTGCCTCTCTCCCGCAAGCAAATTTTTGACACCTTTTGTGACAGCACTGATGCCCTGACCATAGATCTTGTCCGCCCATTCCAGAAAGTTCCCTTGACTTGAAACTGAGTTCAGGGCACCTCCTGAGGTCAGGTTGTGGCTGCGCATCTTTCTAACGTAGGATAAGGGCTCGATGTCTGATCCACAGGTTCGCAAGGCACCCTCTATTGTTTCATAATCCGCCGGAGCAGGGTTTGTCTCAGAGGCCAGGACATAGACAATTGCCAACCTAAGCTTATCCTCTGCAGTGCCTTTGGCTGCAGGGGAGATCATTTCAAGCAGTTTATCCTTGCTGACTTTGTTAGTGATGAATTCTTCTTCCATCGAGTGAAACTGGTCCAAAGTCCGTGCTTTGATTTTGCCGAGCAATGCCGTTGCGATGTTGGTGTGCTTATCGATCGTTCTCTTGTTTTCTGTCAATTTGGGTACAGAGCTGATTGCCGACGTCAAATGATCGGTATTTCCTCCATCAACGTCCACTTCTTCGCTCATCTTCTTGTTGACCTCCTCCAGTGCATCCTTGTACCTCTTGAGCTGAACCTCGACTTCCTCCGCGACCTTCGGAAAAGGACTGCCGATATTTTCCCTCCAGAAGAAATCAATGTCAGAGTCTACTTCGTAGGATTTCTTCTGCCCTGGTGCAGGCTTGTCGCCTTCTTGGAAGAACATTACTCTATTCAACTTCAGCCCCAGCACATCATGCACCAAGGGCGCATAGGCCCAAGCATGCTGCACTGCAGCTGCGAGTTCGAAGTTGCGGTCAAAAAAGCAGAGGAGCGGCCTTTGAATAACTCGAGTGGCATCAGAAAATGGGTTTCCCTTGGACTTGAGCATGGTTCTCAGCCTTTCGTCAAGCACACGCCCAATGTGTTCAGCAGCACCGCCGCGTGGAGCCTTGATGTATGGGACGATGCCCAAAGTCACAAGGATGGAAGTGATTCCTCCAACCATGTCTTCCACCAAGGGCTGAATGGAAGGAGCATCGTTGCATTCGAATCGGTCAGATTCTGTTCCAGCATAAAGTTTAAAATCGCGAGCGCACGTGTATCATACCTCTGGATTGGCTCCTGGATCATTGAGTGCCACAAAGCTGTTCTCCTGCGCCAGAGAGAACATCCTGTGCTCCAGGGACACAAAGTTTGCATATTGGTCGAATATTTTGGTGAACTTGTGTGAGCAACCAGCTTTGACTGCTTCGTCGGCCAGGAGGTCCATCAACGCTTCTGGCAGTGCTCCTGCGAAGTTCACGTGCATGCTGTCGTATAGGTCGTCTTTCGCATCCTTCACGATACGCATCACGTTCTCGTGGGTCGGTTTGACGAAGTACACGGCCGGCGTGTCTGCGATGCTCTCTCGTTCCGCGTCGATCATGAGGTGCAAGGTGACCCCGTACTTTCGTAGCTCGTTCACCCGCAGGAGCGGCGTGATGACGTCTCTGCAGTACCGATCGATCACGAGCACTTTGTACACGTCTCCGTCTCCATGCACGTTGGAGGTGGCTTGGTTCAAATGGAGCATACGCACGAGTGCATCTGGTCCGTCCGACGTCGGGTCTCTGCGTCAGCCACGCCGCACTTTCGTCCACTTCCCACTTGTCTTCTTGTCCTTCCTCCTTCCACGCACCTTTCTGCTTCTTCTTCAGGTCCATCGCCATCGCCAATCACGTTCGTGTGCGACGTGTTCTGCGCTGGCCGCGACCTCCCGCGCGTCCGACCTCTGCTTTTTCCACTTCCTCGTCGGACCTGGTCCCGCCCGTCGAACCCGGTTCGTGTCCCTTTCGAGCTCCCTTTTCCCAATCAAGGTTTCCCTTTCGAACCCGGACCAGTCGGACGAAGGCAAGATGGGTCCCACCGTGTCGACGACGACCACGAACGAAAAGCAGACACGTTTGGTCGTGTCGATGGACGAAGGAGACGCGGCGCATGCGTGCCATGGACGACGAGATCGGACGTGGTGACAGAAACGTTGGTGGGCAGGAACGGGACGTGGCCAAGAGGAAGGTCGCACCGCCACCACCACCTTCCAAAGGTGGGAAAAGGGAGATGAGTGGGACAGGAAGACGCTCCAGGAAGTGATCGAGAAGGTCCTGTGGAACCACGAAGAACACACAAACGTGTAAATCCAATTTACAGGACATCCTTGGTGGAAGTGGAGTTGTACGTATGCCGTGCATCGGTCACAGGAGAGGTTTACCCAGTTCCAACACCGATCGTCGACGACGATCCAACCACTGCTGGAGCGCATCTCTTCGCGTAGCGACGTTGCAGCCCCATCACTTGACCAACTTCGACCTGATGTTCAAGGTTTGCATGACTTGGACGTACTTGTCTTGGTCTTCTCGCAGGAGATAGTTCATGAGCCTCTTTCGTTTCCCCAGGATCATCTGCAGCCCTCTCTGCGTCGCGTAGTCCTTCTTGTGTTCCTTGAGGTGCTCGGTGAGATGGACGATCCTGGCCGTGAGCCTGGCAATCTGCACCTCCGTGCTACCACTGTCGCTCTCGGATCGTTGCACGAGTTCCACTTTGCCGAGGTCGGCTCCTCTCGCTTTGAACCTGGCTCCGACGTCGAGCGTGGCCACGCGTCCTCCGAGCGCCACGCCTCTGGCGCGTGTCTGCACCTTGGTTCCCACGTAGGTGGACGCGGGGGCTCCCAAGGCGGTCCGCACGGACGTCGCGTGCGCGTGCATGGCGGCGGATGGCGCACGTCACCACCAGGTCCGTCTCCCAACCAGCGGCCACACCGCCGCCCTATCCTTTCCCCATCCAAGATCCGAAACATCGCACGAGTTAACCACGTCGATGCCGGACCAGGCACCCCCGAATATTCGGAGGAGGGGGTGCTGGAGGGTGGAGAATATTCGCAAGGGGGAGGGCGACCCAGCCGGTCTTGTGAGCGTGGTGGTGGAAGCAGCAGACACGCCGCCGCCAAGTGCACGAGCCGAGGCGCGACCGACGCCGCCATGGGGTGCGTTGTGGGCGGACGGGAGGGTTGGAAAGGCAGACGTGGTGGAGGAGGAAGGGAGGGAGAGGATCGGAACGAAAGCGAACGGAGGAGATCGCGAAGGACGGAGGGAAAGACACGCACGAGGGTTTCGTGGGAAGGAAACGACGGATCGGATGCGTGCACGTCGATACCAAAAGACGTGCGAACGAGGCGATGCACCGGTGGCTGACGCGTAGGTCGTCCAACCAGGAAAACACGTGGAATGGGAGCCGGACGCAAGCTGCGTACCCACCGCAGGGAGCAGCTGTGGGCCGACAAGGACTACAAGAAAAGCCACTTGGGCAGCGAATGGAAGAAGCCGTTCGCCGGATCCTCGCACGCCAAAGGAATCGTGCTCGAGAAAATGTGAGTGTCGAGTGCGATGCCCGCTCCGAAAACCACACCGCGGCGCGTCTCGCGACGTCGTCCGAGCGAAGCTGACCGACGTGGCCCCGTGTTCCCCAATCGCAGCGGTATCGAGGCCAAACAGCCCAACTCAGCCATTCGTAAATGTGCTCGTGTGCAGCTGATCAAGAACGGAAAGAAAATTGCCGCCTTCGTGCCCAACGACGGTTGCTTAAACTTCATTGACGAGAACGATGAGGTGCTCATTGCCGGGTTCGGACGTTCTGGACACGCCGTGGGAGATATCCCCGGAGTTCGTTTCAAGGTGGTCAAGGTTTCTGGTGTTTCTTTGTTGGCTCTCTTTAGACACAAGAAGGAGAAGCCCCGTTCATAAGCCGCTTGGCTGCATGCAGCGGCATGTAATGCAACCTTAGAAGGCACATACGTACAGATGGTGGAGCGGCTTGCCTCAAGCCTGTCTTGCCATGTGGAATCATCCATCCGTGATTATTCGATTCGTGCTAACTTTACGATGGGGTTTCGGCGCAGCTGGATTCCCAGTGATGTAGAACTGTCGCAGCAGCTCCACTGCCTCCCTCCCGAACAGACCCCCTCTTGATTTGAAGCCGTGTGAAGCAGGCTTCTTCCCGCAACCTCCGCATCCGGTGCTCGCAATGTCGAGGATGGACCCACATCCTCCGAACTTGTCGTTCATGCATCCGTAGACAACCTCACCGATTTCAATCAAGCACAAGGCCCCCGCGCACATGATGCACGGTTCGCACGTGACATACAGCGTGCATTCGGGGAAGCGTGCTTCTTCCACCCGACCACTGCAGGCGGTGAGGATGCGATCGATGGCATCGAATTCGGCGTGTCGCGTCGGATTCCTGGTCGCGTTTGTCTGGTTGCTGCCTCTGGCGATGACGCATCCGTCTCGTACGAAGACGCAGCTGCGTGTGTTTCACGGTGGTCAGCGGCACGCTTTGGTTCGCTCGTCTCCTGAGTTCGTCTTCACGTCCACCTCACCCCACCGGCACTTCCCCTTGGGACAGTGCTTTCTTCGCTTCTTCCAGTGCTTCTTCCATGAACGCCACGTCCTTCGCATCCCATCTTTCGCACACGCCATGCCTGTCGTGCGTGGCTGCTGGTGCGGTCGGCGGTGGCATCGTCGCCGACACCGCGCCGACCGCCATCTTTCGACTTCCAACAGCCTCCTTTCGAACCAACCATCGAAAGGAAGCGTCGTCCGATCGAAACCCTTTCGGTCCCAAAAACGTCCCGAACCAGACCTAAGAAAGGACGTGACCCGTCGAGGAAAACGAAAGGTTCCCTATGAGCTCCTCGTCGGGCCGTGGAGTTCGGAAGACGTGGGTGTGGATCGTTCGATCGATCGTCGTGCAACGAGACGTCGCAGCGGTGGACGTGGACGAGATGCGCACGTCCAACGTCGCTTCCATCCACGTGCGAGGGAGAAAATTCGGCAGATGGAATGGAAGAGATGCACACTCGAAACGAGCGGTCCGAGCGGGGTCCGTGCGCTCCAGGAGCGTCGAAGACGACGTGCTGCGGGTGGTGTTCTCGGAGGAAGAAGTCCACCGCCGAACGGCCGAATTGGGACGCGTGCTGGCCGTGAGATTGGCGGACAAAAGGCCGCTGATCTTGGGAGTGCTCACGGGAGGGTTCATGTTCGCCGCCGATTTGGTGCGACAAATGCGTCCTTGTCCGCCGGGAACTACGATCAAATTCGTCAAGGCCAGTTCGTATGGGACAGGGACGGTCAGCTCCAAACAAGTCCGACTGAGTGGGATCGAAGACAGCAACGTCGTGGGAAGGAACGTGCTGGTTGTGGAAGACATTGTGGACACAGGATGGACCCTGACCAAAGTGCGAGAGTTCCTGCTGGAGAGAGGTGCCATATCTGTTACCATCGTTGTGCTTCTCGACAAGAAGGAACGGCGAGAGGTGCCCGTCCCAGTCGACCACATCGGTTTCGTTTGCCCAGATGAGTTTGTCGTGGGCTTTGGGCTTGATTATGCAGAAGAATACCGGACGCTTCCGTATATCGGTGTGCTGAAGCCAGAGGTTTACAGCTAGCCAACTGCATTCAAGCCCGTTTCTTAGATGGCCAGTGCTTTCTCACACTTGGCTGCTTCTGACTTGCTACCAAGGAACACAGGCGTCTTTGCATCTGTCCCTGTGATTTTTATGTCCAGAATGGATCCTCTGCCATCCGAGGATGCGCCTCCTGCCATCTCAACTATGCGTGCCAATGGGGCACTCTCGAACAGCAGCCGCAGCTTGGCGGGGCAGCTTGGGGAAGAAGCGTACATGAACACTCCGCCCCCTTTGCTCAGGATGTGGTGCACATCTGGCACCATGCCCCCAGTGTACCGCAGCGTATACTGTTTTGCAATGAATTCTTCCACCAGTTTGCCATACCGATGGTTCTCTACTGAAGCACGTAGGTTCCCCGGCGCGAACACTTTCCTGCTCCCCACCACGAGTCTGTTGCGTTCTAGGATCCATTCTTCGCCGTGCAAGGTGTATTCTTGCACGATTTCTTCCTTTCCGTCTCCGGTCGGCCTTCCCACCACGAGGACGGTGCGTGGCCCGTACACCACGTACACGGCCGCCACTTGGTCCTTCCCGGTTTGTCCTTCGAACGCATCGCCTGCCCAAATTCCAAAGATGCTTCCTACTGCAAAGTCGGTGGAGATGATGGAGCTCCCGTCGAGCGGATCGAACGCGACGCAGAACCCTTTTCCACCGAGCGGGATGGTGTCGGTCTGTTCTTCGCTGGACGCCAGTGCGACCACACCCGAGTCCCGCAATCGATCGAAGCAGATCTTGTCTGCGATGAGGTCCACTTCCAGCTGGTTGTCGCCGAACCTGCACGTGCACGTGATCCTCGTGAGTCAGCTGGATGTGCTTCGACCACTTCCCAAACGCTTCGCATGGTCCGTCGGGTTCGGCTTGTCCTTCGTTCGCGCACGTACGCGTTGGTGTTTCCCGCTTCTTGCACGGACGCGGTTCGCAGGGCGCCTGCCACTTGGTTCCCTGCTTCGGCCACCGCGTGGAGCACGGCCTGCAGTTCCTTCGGCAGCTCCGCCAGCTCCTCCGCCAACGTCTTCATCGTCGCACGCCTCGTCTTCCCACTGTTGTCTCGCGTCCACCCGATCGTCGTGTGGGTTCGATCGCAGGTTCGACGGTCCAGGGTCCCTTGGAACCTGCATCGGGGAGATACTGCAACCAGGAGACGGACGGACAGGATGCGACAGGTGGAAGTTCGCATGGGGGGGGAGAAAGAGAGGGGGTGGAAGCAAAGGATCAAGACCAGGAGGAATCCATCAATTGGTGTAGCTGCTGGTGGTGATGGAATCGGCGCTGTTGCCCACCGACCACAAGGTGTGGTGCCAGCCGGAACGATCCACGCGCTCGTACGTGTGGGAACCAAAGTAATCGCGCTGAGCTTGGACCAAATTGGCCGGCAAACGGGCACGACGGTACGTGTCAAAGTAACCCAAGCTGGAAGTCATCCCCGGTGCACCCACGCCTGCACCAATGGCCAACGTGACGACACGACGCCAAGCCGACTCGCGGTCGCGCAATGCAGCCGCAAACACCGGATCCACCAACAAGCTCGCAAGCTCTGCGTCGCGATCGTATGCCTTCTTGATGTCCTCCAGAAAGACTGCACGTATGATGCATCCCCCCTTCCATATGCGTGCCATCTCGCCCAGCTTGAGATCCCAACCTCTCTCCAAACTCTTTGCACGAAGCAAGTTCATCCCCTGAGCGTAGCTGCACACCTTGGACGCGTACAGGGCCTGCCGCACATCCTCAACGAGCTGGGCCTTGTCGATCCCAGGAACCGGAGAAGATCCTGCTGGACTCATCCCAATCTTCTCGTAAAAGGAAGAGGCCGCGACTCTCTCCTCCTTGGCTGCAGAGAGGAAACGCGAGTCCAACGAAGCCGCGATGGTGGGAGCAGCCACTGAAAGCTCCGCAGCCTGCTGGACCGTCCACTTCCCTGTCCCTTTCATGCCAGTCTTGTCCAATATGTTGTCTACGAGGAAGGCGCCGTTTTCTTCGTCTCTCTTTGCCATGATGTTAGCGGTAATCTCGATGAGAAAGCTGTTCAATTCCCCCTTGTTCCATTCTGCGAAGGTCTCTGCAAGTTCTTCGTTGGTAAGGCCACCTACCGTCTTGAGGATGTCGTAGGCTTCAGAGATGAGCTGCATGTCCCCGTATTCGATGCCGTTGTGAACCATCTTGACGAAATTGCCTGCTCCACCCGGTCCAACGTATGTCACGCAAGGTCCATCATCTACTTGTGCGGCAACCTTCTCCACGACGTCTTTGATTAGCGCATAGGCTTCCGGGGAACCTCCGGGCATGAGCGAGGGTCCGTTTCGGGCTCCTTCTTCGCCTCCAGACACCCCCATGCCCATGTACAGGATGCCTTTTTCGGCCAGTGCCGCTGCTCTTCGTTCGGTGTTCTCGTACCATTCGTTCCCACCATCCACGATTAGATCGCCTGGTTCCAGCAGCTTCGACAGGTTTTCGATGGTGGCATCCACTGGAGCACCTGCTTTGACCAGAAGGATGATGCTTCGCGGCCTTTCGATCGACGCCACGAATTCAGCGAGGTCCTTGTACCCTTTGAGGTGGTCGGAGAGTCCTTCCTTCTCGGCTCTTGCCACCGCCGCATCGGTCTTTTCGGACGATCGGTTGTACACGGAGATGGAGAATCCTTTCTCGGCGACGTTCAGCGCGAGGTTCTGTCCCATCACTGCGAGTCCCACCAGTCCAAGTCGCGAGGTGGTTGGCTTCTCGGCCGATGCGACCACGCACCTCCGGTCCTGCGCTGCATTCGGTCGTCGCACGCTTCCTTTCTTCCACGTTCCTTCCTTCGACCTCCATCCCTTCGGCTGGACCTTCGTTTGCGTGATCGGAAGCACGCCGAGCGCGCGCATGCTGCTTTCGTTGCTTCGCACGTCGTGGAAATGGCGTCCAACCACCACGTCGGTTCCTGGTCGGCAACGCACCGATCCAACCTTCCAAAGGACACCCGGCCGTCCATCGAGATCTTCGAAAGGACGCGAATGGTGCGATCGAGATCTTCGAAAGACGACGGGCGGGGTACGAGATCTTCGAAAGGACGCGAATGGTACAATCGAGATCTCGAAAAGGATTCGATGGAAGGGGAAGAGTGGGCGATGGCGAGTGGGAAACGGTGGGACGGGACGAAACGACGGACATGGCGCAAGACGAGACGAAAGGACGTGCCAAAGCGTTGGTGCTGCGTCGAGACGAGGTGGAAAGCGAGATGAGAGAGATCCTGGGACGGTTGAACGCACCGGGAGGTGCCGGAACCCAGCAACCGCTGGTCGACGAAGAAGGGTATCCGAGGGCCGACGTGGACGTCATCGCAGCACGAAACGACAGGCACAAGCTTGCTCGGCTCAAGTCCGACTACGACGCGCTCACCGATCAGATCCAGGCGATGCTGTTCGAGCTGCATGCGTCCGAAAAGGCCGGAAAAGGGGAGGCGAAGCCCATCAGGACGATGCAAAGGAAAGACGAAGTGGATTCGACTCCTCCACAGGCCACGAGCGGACCGTTCGTCGTCGTTGAAGAGGTGCAGGCGAATTCTCCAGCTGCAGAAGCGGGATTGCAAGAGGGAGATCGCATCCTGGAATTCGGAGACGTGCGCAAGGGTATGGGTGGCGATGAATGCTCGCGTCTTGCAGAGGCGGTGCGAGCGGCAGAGAATCAGGAGCTCCGGATTTTATTGTTGCGTACCGGACAAGTGCAAGTCGCGCATGTAGTGCCAAAAAAGTGGGCGGGTCCAGGTACGCTGGGTTGTCGACTCAAGCCTTTATGAGGAGACGTGGCGTGTTTTTGCGGGCGTGTCTTCCGGACATGCGCACAACCAGTGCTCCGACCCTTCGATGGGAAAGTGCCAGCTACCATCTTCAAGTTGCTGGATGCATCGGCTGTACGGCGGAGGATATTTCAACTCAAGTCCTTCGCTGGTAAATTGGAACCGTAGCTGGTGCCTGTCTTTCCATCTGGAAAAATACTCTGGCCCAAGGAGCTGAAAGACGTGGTCCCGCATTTCATCATTGCTGACAAGGTATCCCCCATCGTGGGCCATCACGGCGGCGTACAACCAGTACCAATCATCGTTGGAACCACCAGGGGTGGCATACAGGCCACCACTGGCCCTGGATCGATGTAAGAACGCCTTGTTTGGTTTCTTCTCAGCTTCCTGGTTTCGGACCCTTCGCACGTGCAGGACCACCAATGGTGGCTTGGAGCCTTCCGGTTCTCTGCGCTTGATTTCTTGCACGACCCTTTCGATCTGTCGAAACTGAAAGCGGCTGCCTTGGAAGTTCTGTCCAAACATGCCGACGTTGGCTCCATCGACCACGTACTTGTACGGACCGTGCTTTTCCAGCCACTCTTTGAATTGCAAGAAATCGTTGGGCTTTGTTTCTCTTTCGCAGGCGACTTTGGCAATTCCTTCGGCGAAAGCTCTCCTCTCCTCGTCTGAGAGGTCCAAGGCTCGCAGCTGTCGATGAGACTTTCGGAACGCCCCTTTCGCATCTATCTCGTCCTCTTCCAGCTTCCAAGGCTTCGTGTCCGTCTCGAACCATTTTCGCACAACCTCCAGCGTATCCTGCTGCAACGCTTCCAACGACACCTTGATGTCCTGGAGGAGCTTGTGTCCTTCCTCTCTGCGTCCGGTGACGGTGCAGGTGTGCAGGAGCGCCGCGTATTCCTTCTGCGTCGGTATCAGTCCTGCCGCTTTGATGGATCGCATCACTCGCATGGCAGACTCGTAGTCTCCTCGTTCACAAAAGGCGTGCATTGCCGGTGCGTAGGTGCGAAGTCGGACGCCGCATTCGGCGCCACGAGCCTGTTCGGCCAGTTCGGCGGCTCCTTCGGCGTCTCCTGCTGCGGCTGCCAAGCGTGCCATGGAGGTGTAGGTGACTTCGTTGCTGTCGATTCCTCTCTCTTTCATCCCTTGGAACACGTTTTGAGCTTTGGACCTCCAATACGCCGCATCTTTCCCACTCGCATCGTCTCGGCTTTCTCCTTTGGCACAGAGATGCAGCACGACGTTGCATGCGTGGGTCGGCAGGACCTCTCCTCGGGCGCAGGCTTCGTCGTGGGCTTCCAACGCCGCTCCCACATCTCCTTCCCGTGCCGCCAGGTCGATCTTCTCGCGCGCAGTGGGTTCGCGACGCGCCCGCTTCGCCGCCATCCTCGTCGAATGCCGCTTCGTCGGTGTCGTCCTCGGTCTCCCATCGGGAGTTTCTTCTCTCCTCCCTCTCCTGCCCCTTCCAACCCCCCTCGCAGAGAAGAAACTCCCCCTGGTGCTTTCCCAGTCGCCGAACCCACCCGCCGACCGAGAGAGACAGAGAGAGAGAGAGAAGAAACTCCCATGGGGTGGGGGGCGCTCGGTGGGATGAGAAGGTGGCGGGAAGCGGTCGACGTCGACACGAAACGATTGCAGGATGGGAAAGAGCGGGAAGAAGAAGAAGAAGAAGCATGGGAAAGAAACGGAGGAGAGGAGATTGGACAAGATCCAGTGGAAAGGGGATCCGCTGCGATCGATCCAAGGGAAAAAAGCAGAGAAGCGGAAGAAGAAGAGGGCCGCGAAATCGTTGCCGACGCTGCAAGAACTCTCCGACGCACTGCCGCATGTGAAGGAACATGTGGAACGAAAGGTGAAGGTCACCAATGCCAAAATCAGGACCCAATTGGTCGCCTTGGAAAGCGCCAGGCTGCGTGGCGTACACAACAGTGCCACCTTCCGGGAAAATCCAGTCCAAGCCGCCAAGAAACACCTCGAAAGCACGCTGCCCAAGCCAGAGATGCGTGCCGACATGCGCACGAAAACGAAGGAGAAGAAGAGTTCGAAATCGAAAAAGAAGAAACAAGTGAACGCCGAAGAGAGAATGAAGATCCTCTTGGAACACGAAGCCTCGAGAATGCGATGAAGAAAGCCATGAAACGCAACATGGCCATGAGCTAGCCGGATGCGTGCCAACATGGCAAGAAGAGCAGATTCTCTGACTGCAAAGACGGGAAGCGCATGCATGGACTTGAATCAACCTATGCAATGCACCAAAACCAATTTTACCCATGGATGGAGGTCAACGGAATGGCAGGCCGAAACAATCGACCCGTGCATCGTGAGGCACTTGCCATGGTGAAACGAATGGTCGTCCTGCCCGTTGCTGATATCGTCCCGAGCCAGTCGACAACCTTCAAACATCGACCACCTGTTGAAATGTGCAACAGCATGTACAAGTGACCGTGCAGAAGGTGTGCATGGTGGTGGTTCTGGGAGGCCACCAAATTGAGAGCCTACCCCTGGTCATTTCCATTGCCGTATCGGGACTTGTCCAAACAAAGGGAAAGGGCAATGCCTTGTGTGCTGGTGCTAAAGAAGTGCCAAAATCGCGCTTCTACAAATGCAAATTCTGCTCGAGGATGGGTGTGAGTCAGGTTGTTCGCTGATCCTGCCACGCTGGATTTGGGGAGGCCAACTGGTTCATGCCTAGAAACGAGAAAACGGATGCATGGTATTTCTTTCGAGAGTAGATGTGAGTCTTTATTTGTGCTTGTTTATCAGGGATGTGCGTGCAGGTCATTCAAGAATAATCCTCGCTGTCAACTTCGCCATTTGCAGCTTTCTCCAGGCTGCACAAATGGTCTTCAACAAGGTAGACAGCATCAGCAAGAGCCACTGGATCCAGCCAAGAGTACGTGGCGCATGCATGGATGACTGCATGATAATCCGTTGCAAATGGATCCATCTTGCTCCACTGGTTTCTGTCAAACTTCAGTTCCCTTGACAGGGAACCGATTTCGCGCTGTTGAGCAGCAATAACCACATTAAAGTCCGTGTAAGAAATACGTGCCGAACCATCTGGTTTAGGTTGCTCAAAGAACGGCTTTGCTGTTTCCCGCAAAAACTGTTCCACTTCTTTCAAATCATTATCTACCTTCTGATCGCCGAAGATTATTTTGCTGCAGAATTGAACGTAATCAGCCATGGAGCTCAAGTTTGTTTGAGAATGCTTGGCCTTCTCCTGAGTCCAGATCTGTTGGCGGGGTGCTTTTCGCATCTGCTCGCGGGCCCAATCCTTCCAAACATACGGAGGTGGAAAAGGTGGCATTGCTTTGGCTTTGACATCATCGTCTAAACCGTAGACTAGCTTGAGCACAACAATCAATGTAGCTAACAAGAATGCCGTAGGCGGCAAGCGATAATCCTTGAGAGAGCTTTGTGCTGCACTTGGACAGTAGGACAAGGCCACCTTTGGTAAGAGCAAACACAACCTTCTACACGGGTCCCACAGCTGCTTTGGCAAGTCGAGATCCTTGACGAATCGAGCGATAAGGGCAGAAGCATTGAGGGGAAGAAGTTCCAGCTTGGTTTTTAAGAGGAGCTTCTCCACCCCGACATCAAGCACGCCCATGTCCGGAACCGAATTGGCATTGATGGTGGACTTCCACGAAGGAAGTTTCTCCAAAACATGTGGAGAGATCACGGAACCCACAGAAAAGAATGGGAGCGTTCCATCCACTGCCCATTGCAACACATCGAACCCAACCACAGCTTTCCTGGACCAAAGGCATGCAAAGTAGAGGATCGGCAGCAAATCTTCCAGGTTCAATTTGGATCTGAGTCTCATTTGCAAATCGTACAATCTCCTGTTGGACTTTCGAGTGGTCTCGGACACCTTCTCCTGGTCGGAAGCTTCGGGTTCTTCGTCCTGCGTGGCCGTGTCCAGCATTGCAGTGGCCTGGGAAAGGCTTTCCGAGGAGAGTATTTCGGATTCGTCCAGGATCACAGCCCACAAACCTTTCACCAAATCTCTCACGGATTCGTGAAAGCTGAATTTCGCGTCCAAGATTTCGTATTGTTTTTCCAAGACCGATTGACAGCAGGTGCAGTGAGCTTCCACGATTTCCAAGGCTATTTGTGAGGCCGACGGTTCCGTGTCCACGCGTTCGTGTTCTACTTCTCGATTCCTTTTCTGAAGCCGTGTGGACCTGAAGTGCCTCATGTTTTCTTGCGTTTCCACCACTTCTTGGGTGTAGGCATACACTTGCATCCCACAAGCCAAGCAGTATGCGAAACCACCTTCGTCCATCTCCAAGTTGGGACTCCCGCACGCCGCGCATCGCTCTCCTGCGAGTGCTTGCGACCCTTCCACCAGTTCCATCCTTCCTCACCTGTCCTTGTGCCGTCAGACGCGGCTACGACGCCGACGTGGCGGCTGCTTCGTCCTCCATCACGCCATTCGCGACGTCGGTTTCGTCGTCGTCGATCTTTCGTCCATCCCCCTCGGATCGAGACCTTGGCCTCTTCTTTCGCGATCTCCCCCATTTCTTCGATATCTTCGACCGAAGTATCGATGAATCGGGGTCCGAATCCTCCCTGGGAGCGTCCACCAATCAGCGAGCAGGACC
>JBBULP010000438.1:0-13165 GCA_038048775.1 Picocystis salinarum | reverse complement strand
GGAAAGGATGGAAACCATGCCTTGATCAAGATGCATTGCAACACCATGCTGCAAAGGATGAAGGAAGAAAAAGGGGCCAACGATCGCAGTCGGGTTGGACGTGGGGAGACCATCGCAACAAGGCAACCGCACCAGTTTTGTGACCATGACAACACGTGCAATCCACCTCTTCGCCCAACGCATGACTTTCCTTGGAGAGGTGGGACTTTGCATGCAGAAAATGGAACGAAGCAGGATCGCAAATCCATCGCTTTCCGTCCAAAACCACGTGAGTAGAAGAGGCTGAAGTCAGTCGGACCCGATCCATCGGATGGAAGCCAAAGAAAGGGGGGAAAGGAAACAGTCACGAGACGAAGGATGGTTGTGAAGGGGTTGTGACGATGGGCATGGTGGATGGCGACGCGCACTGGAAGCGCATGCGCTTGCGCACGGTGGTGAAGGAAAGCCATGGACGTCCTGTGGCACAGATGGCGTACGCCAAAGGCGCATGCAGCAATCTGGTCGCCGTCGTGGGAGGAGACCAAGCCAACATATACGACGACCAGCACTTCGAACGCCACCTCGACGTGGTGGCACAATACGTACACGTCGAAACGAAACACGTGCGAGGCGGAGAGCTGATGTGCTGCTGCTTCGTCGGATGCACCGAAAAGGATGCCAAGAAACATCCCTACGGCGACGTTCGACTGGCCGTGGGAGGGGAAGATGGCTCCGTCTCCATCCTCAGCTTGGTGGAAGGCAGGGTCCTGCACATCTTGAAAAAACATAAAAAACCAGTGGTGGCCATCGCAGCCGATGAGAGTGTGCCGGGACAGATCCTGTCCCTGGACGAAGATGGGATGATCTACCATTGGAACGCAGAGGAAGGTACCCTCCTGCACACAGTGGTAGGAAAAGATGCCACCGCTGTGGCTGTCGAACCAGGGGCGGGAAACGGGATACGTGCACTCATCACTGGGCACAAAGCAGGGCAAATAAAGCGATGGACCCTGAGTGTTTCGAAAGATCCTCCGCAGAGGAAGCGTGCGAGGGTGGCAGATGATCTTCCCATGCATGCCCATTCAAGAGCCTTGGATTGCCTCGCATTCCTACCAGGAAACCGCCTGGCCAGCAAGTCAACAGACGGAAAGGTGGCTGTCTGGGACTACGAAACGATGGAGCAAGTTTGTACTTGGCAGGTAGGAGTAACTGGGAAGGAATTCAACTCCAGCCATTTTGGTCCCACCGAAGACGGCTCCTACATCGCAACAGGTACAGGGGACGGACACGTGCACATACACTGCACTTCGACAGGGAGGAACATGGCCACCCTTTCCCCAGTGAAGGTGAACGGGCCAGTCACCTGTTCCATTATTTCAGCAGACTGCAATCATGTGCTGGCCTCGCTGGGTGCAGGCTTCATTTTCAGGTTTGAGCATGGGATACCAGCTGCGGAAGGCTCTGTTGGGGTGGTTGCAGAGGCAATTGACAAGCATCCAATCGTGGAATGAGCGTGCTGTTGAAGTTGGAGCTAATGTGTGGTTACATGAGTAGGATCGATTGTGTCACCGATACTTACGGTTAACAGGAAACGTGCTGCACTTGGTCGCAGTCGATGCACCCTAGTCGGGGCCCATCCTTTACAACTCAGGCGGACCATGTGCAGTGCCCTACCAGGGTCCAGGCATCATGGTTGGACATTCTTGAATGCTTTCCATACATTCGCATCCATGCGCTTGCACATGGCCTTGAGCTGTTGGCCAGGACCAAGCTCAAACATTTGGTTCTTCCCTGAACCGATCATGGTCTTCATGGTTTGCTCCCATTGCACTGGCTCACACAACTGCCGCTTGAGCAACGCGGCCACTTGACTGGGATCCCCAAAAGGTTTTGCAGTTACGTTTGAATAAACAGTAATTCTAGGCTCCTTGAACTGCACATCAGCCAGGGCGGCCGCAAGCTTCTCTGATGCTGGCTCCATGAGCTTCGTGTGGAAAGCACCAGACACTGCGACCTGAACTGCTTTGAGGGCTCCCTTGGCTGTTGCCAACTTTGCTGCCTCTTCCAATGCCTTCTTGTGACCGGAAATAACGCGTCCTTGAGGAAACAGATAATTTGCAGGCTGTATGACTGTATCGGCTCCCATCTTCTTCTTGACGTCACTGCATATCGAATTGATGTCTGAGTCATTTAGACCAACCACACTCAGCATCCCGTGGGGCTCCCCCATTTGAGCTGCCTCTGCCATGCTCTCAGCACGAACCTTCACGAGTTTCATGCCTTCCTCAAATGTCATGTACCCTCCAAAGCAAAGCGCAGTGTACTCACCGAGCGAGAGCCCAGCTGTGGCGGAACACCCATCGATGACAGCTGGGTTTTCAGCTCGGAGTAGTTCTACGGCTGCTAGCCCCGCAACAAAAAGCGCTGGTTGGGAGTAAATTGTGTTGTCAAGGTCTTCTTTAGGACCCTTGATGCACTTCTCCAGGAGATTGTACCCGAGAATTGCTTCAGCCTTGGCAAGCATCTCTTGAACTGCTGGTATGTCTTTCGCCTTTTCCAGCATTCCGACAGCCTGGGAGCCTTGCCCTGGAAACAGGAAGGCCACGGGAGTATCCAGCGCGAGTTTGTCAAGGTCAACAACATTGCCTGCTCTTGCAGCTCGACGAGCCTTGCGCTCCTCTTTCTCTTTGCGGAGTTTCTCTGCCTCACTCTTGCGTTTGATTTCTTCCGGGTAGGGGTGCTTGTAGTTCTTGTCCCAGGTTTTGATGGCGTCCAGCCCATAATCATACAGAGCCCACCAATCTCCGATGTCTGGATGCGGTTCTTTTTCCTTGGGCAAGCCCGCATACTTCTTCTCGAGTGCATAGATTTTGTTGCGAATATTTTCATCTTCGGGGGCGACTTCCACAGGTGTCTTCCTTCCTGGATTGAGGTACGGGTCCCAGTCATCTGCTTGGATGCTTGGATCTGCTCCCCGACTGAGCAAGTACTCGTAGATTTCGAGGTATCCGTCGTACTGCGCCAAATAGGCAGCTCTGTGCAGGGGTGTCATCCCCCTGGAATCTTTCTGGTTGACCAATCCACCATTGTTGAGGATGTGATGCAACATGTCCAGTTGCCTGTACGTGGTGGCGAAGTGCACGGGTGCACCTGCACCGTTGTCTTGCGTCCAAAAGTAAGGGTCCACTTCCATGATCTTCGCCAGCTGCTCTGGATCACCCAACCTCACGCAGCTGTAGAATGCGAATGGCGGATACTTGGGCTGGGGAGGGTACCTCCCCGTGCCCGTCATGTCCCGTGGCATGTTGGACGGTCTCGCTTCGCTCCCAATCCGTCTTCCGATCGACGTGCGACGCCTCGAAGGATGGCGCACTTGGCGGTCGACGTGTGGTTTGTCCAGAAACGCGGATCCGTGGAGAGGAAGCGGTTCGATCGCCACTGGCCTTCGAACGTAACGCACGGGAAAACCCGACAAACACCGCAGAGGAGGAAAGACGTCCAACAGACGTCCTCGAAGGGAAACGGTGGCTCGAACCCCGGCATTCGAATCGACGCAAGAAGGGAATATTCGCAGTCTCAGAGAAGAACGGAAGTACGAATATTCGGAGAAGAGGGTTGGGGTCTGTCCATTGCACCGCTGGAATGCAGTGGCCATGAGCATTACATGGGATGCAGAGTGGATCGAATCGTCCATGAATCTATGGGATAGGTGTGAACAAAACACAGAAACGCCCTAGCCTGGATGCATGTCCCGTGGAGTTGGACCACAGCGCTGCTGTGATGTGAAGGATATGGGAGCCAGTGCAGGGGACTCGTAGGACAGACCCCGCACGCCGATGCTCCGACATCCCAAGAGATCAACCTTCCTTTTGCTGGAAAACGTGCTATCGTCCTCTGGAAGATCCAATCAAGGCAAGCCAGGAGCACGGGTCATGAGGTCGTAGATGCTCACGCATATCTCCCCAGAAATAAGGATGATGATGATCCATTCTAGTGTGTCCGATTTGCGATTCTGGAGGACTTCAAGGAAAAACTTAATGTTGTTCTGCACCAGGTTGAGCTTCAAGTCCAAAGTCTCGAAGCGCTCTTCGATCTCGAATTCCTGACGCAAGCCTTCCCATATCTTCCCGTACTGAGCATACCGCCAAGCTGGGTCTGATCTCTCCAGCAACCTCAATTTGGTGATAACGTCTGTGAGTGTGGTGTTGTTTGTTGCAATCAGCTGAAAGAGCTTCTTTTTCTTGATGGTTAGATCTCCGGTCTTCTCCATCATCTGGTTGAGGCTGGAGAAGACATCCAGCATGGAATCCACCTGCCCAGAATAATGGTCTAGGGCCACGGTGTGGGCCAAAACCGTGGACATCACTCTGATGTTGTTTATGTCCAGCCTCTTCAGGAGCAAGTGATCCTGCTCGAATGTGCTCCAGCCTTCCAAGGCCGATCGAATGACCACCCCATACTCTTCCACCCGCGGAATCTTACTTTTTCCTCTCGTGTGCTTGCTTGTTGTTTCCAAGTACTTGTCTCGCTTGGACCTGTCCAGGTTGAAGAAGACAACCGAGCCGTACTTGAACGCTACCATGTAGCATTCGGAGAACGGCACATCCTTTGTCCACCCAGACTCCGGCTTCTTGGTCAGAGAAATAATCAAGCTATCTTTTTGTGACAGGTGGGGTCGGTTGGGGAACTCTTTCCCAAGCTTTTCTAGATCGATCATTCTGCCCAGGTGGAAAGCATTCACAGGCAAGTACTGATCCACAGCTACGTGGCTCGACGTCGTCTCTTCCGACACCTCCCGGCCGAATCGGTCTGGACCCTGATCCTCGTGTTCCTTCTGCTGCTCCACAATGGGAGGACTGGCGAACCGTCGTGCGCCGAACGGCGCAATTCTGGCCAACACACCAGCCACGTCGGTCCCATGCTGCCCAGCCAGGCTCCGTCGGTGCGTCGCACAGGCAGCCAAAGCCTCGCCTTGGGACGTCAGGCCGCTACCAAGCTTCCATGCGTTCCTGAAGGCCTTCCATACGCCGCGTTTCGCCATCCAATCCGTCTGCTTCGTGCGCAATGGCGGTGTTTCGTGGTGCGCCTCGACGGCCAGCTGCGACGCCAGCCTTTCCCATCCCCGAGATTTGAACCCGGATCGTTTTCCTTTTGATTGGACACGATTTGTTGGAGGAACCGATGAAGTCGCCGGGAGAGACGACCCGCCGACCCATCGATACCTCATCCGGCGTTTCTCGGAAAGGTATCGATAGAGGATCGCTATCTCCGAGGGAAGATCTCGATGAGAGGGAGGACAAACGTCGGGGTGGGCAGCGACTTCGCGCGTGAATTGTCGCGTCGCGCGGCTTTTCCATGCCGCCTCGCGGCCTTGGAGGACTCGCACTGGATCGAAAGGAAGCTAGGAAGTCTTCCAGAAGGATCGAGGATGCAAGAAAGGTGAACCAGGAACGCCAAACCGGCGATTCCTGCGAAGAAAAGGAAGCCAGAGAACGACAGATTGCCCAAGTGGTCTTGAAACAGGTTGCCAAGGCGGAAGGCGCGAAACACGGTGCGAATGCGACGTACGGGAGACGAGACGATGTCCAGAAGCATTCGGCGATGACTGTCCGCGACGTGCCTAGTCACGGATTCTCTGCGTCGGCAATGGAAGATCCCTTGGCCAGTGAACCCAGTTGGCTTTCCTTGTATTTGCGTGCATACAGCGACAGCTTGGATGTGGCCGCGCCAATCCTGCTCATGATGGTGCTCATGTGGGTCGTGTTCGTGGGTGCTCCGCTGTTGGCAATTTTGCTCTTCCCTGTGCTGTTCTTTGGAGGGGTCGTGGTTTTGGCTCGAATACGCCGAGTGCCGCCCAACATGTACTTGGGGTCCAGGTACCTACTGGTCTTCATGATCTTGGTTCTGGGCATCACCGGCGCACATTTCTTCGCTCAGGTCTTCATGTGGACCCGAGACTATACCGTGGAGCAGTTGCTCTTTATCGGATTGTTCGCGACGGAACCATACTTCTTCTGGAAAGCGGTGAAGACCGATCCCGGCACTTTGAATCAGAAGAATGCAATAACGCCTGTGCAGAACGAGGTGGAGTCTAGCACTTCCAAGTACTGCACAACATGCAGGATTGACCGTCCAATTCGTGCGAAGCACTGCGGATTCTGCGGGCGCTGCATTGTTCGTTTTGATCACCACTGCCCCCTCATTTACAACTGTGTTGGGGAATCCAACCAGGCTTATTTCCTGGCATTTCTGACCATTGGATTTGCAGGACAGCTTATTTATTTGCACTTGTGCGTGCTTTCTTGGTTGCGCAGCGTGGGCTATTCTAGCAGCTCGAATTGGCTTCTCACCTTGTCAGATTTGGTCCCGGCGTTTCGTACGGCTCGAGCCAAGTACTCCATGGCTGTGTTTTGGAGTGTTTTTCACACGCTGGCTAGTCCTGCACTGTGCATGTTGTGGTTGCGTCAGTGCACTTGCATGTTGGCCAACATCACGACCAACGAGATGGTGAATTGGTACCGGTATCCGTACTTGCAGGACAAGCAGGGAGGATTCCTGAACGCGTTTGATGGTGGAGTGGGGCACAACGTGAAGGACTTTCTCTCGGACACGCACGTCGATTGGGACGCTCGTTGGTTGGCGTTTCAAGGCTCCCATGCACGCCGCCCCTCTGCCTGGGTGGAGCTCTTGGTTCGGCAGGTTTGGTTGTCGCGCCGTCCTCACGCGTGAGCTTCCACCGTTTGTGTGTTGCTTTGTGTTCGACCCTCCACTCCTCCAATCGCACTGCATGGGGGGCGTTGTGCACTGCACCGGTCCATGCATCAGGAGAGACGGAGGTCCGCCACCGTCCTCACCCTGGTGTTGCCGAGACCGATGGGTGTGTCCATGTCCCATGAACACACACGTGCACATCGACTTGTGGCGTGTGCGCCGACGTGTCGGCACACGATGTCGGATTCGCCGGTGCGATGCACGTTGCGCGCCCAGGCGCAGCGAGACGACAAGAGCTTCGTCGACGGCTACGTGCGCGTGACCACGCACCACGTGGTGTTCGAAGCTGCCGACGGCGGATCTGGTGCGTTCGCCATCCACGCGTCGCAGCTCGCAGGTGCGCCGCAACGCAACAAACCAGGATCAGGAAGGAGCCTGCTGCGGCTGCCCACGTCGGCTGGACCGCGTCTGCTCGAGTTTCGCGACGAAGCGGAGAGAGACACGTGCACCGACGCCGTCCTACGCGCACAGCGCGGCGAAGCTTTGGATCCGACGCGTGCGAAGCGATTGCAGGAAGATGCAGAGCTGCAAGCGCTGCATCGAGACTTGGTAGGCGGTGGAGTGGTGGGAGAAGAAGAGTTCTGGCGCTTGCACGAGCGTCATGGTGGTGGAAAACACCGACGGCAAATGGCAGGATTCAGCTCCTTGTTGGATGCAGGCTTGGAGAAGGAAGTGGACCAACGCACCAAGAGAGAAAAATACATCCTCAAGCCGGAAATCGCACAACAGATCCTCGCTGAAAGGCCTTCTGTGAGAAAAGCGTACCTGGAAAACGTGCCGGAGAAAATGAACGAAGGCCAATTCTGGAACAAGTATTTCCGATGGAGACAAAGGCAACTGGAGAAACGCAGGGTGGAAGAAGTCACCGCCACCACCTTCCAAGGACTCATGCAAGAACAAGCCAAGGATGCAACCGAAGACATGCTGGACCTGCAGGAAGACAACGACTTTCGGAAACAAGTGTCCAGGTCAAGGCTCAGAGCCGTGGATCCCACCGTGAATCTGGCCAACGAGGCGGGCGACGAATTGCCTTCGGGATGGGGCCTGAGGGAAAAAGACGGACAAGAAGAGGGCGGGAGTGATGCAGAAGTTGCCAAAGGGACCACAAAATTTATCGAAGACATAAATTGGCACGCTTCTGTGGTGCTGAATGGGCTGCCAGAAACCCACGCCACAGGGACGGCCACGGAAGTGAACAAGGCGGTCGCAAAAGCTGTGAACGACTACGCCAAGCAGACAGAAAGGGAGCTGTCTGACTATGCCAGGACGGATGAAATGTGGCAAAGGAAGCAGAAAGAGTTGTTGGAGAGGGAGTATATCGAGGATCTCCGCGAGAGGGCCCCAGACGAATTTGCAAAGTTGCGCTTGCAGAATTCGAAAGCCTACTTTGTGGGAGCAGAAGGGAACCTGCCTGCCCGCGCTTCGAATTTGCAGGAGTCTAAAAGCTACGTTTCTAGAGCAGTGGAAAACGTGATGCAGCCAGATTGCATTGCCCCTCCCATTGCTCCTCATAAAGCAAGGGAGGTGATGCTTGACTATACGTATAAACTTCCTCGGGAATCCAATAAAAAGAATGCAGATAATAGCACTGATGATCTGGAGGTACCGCCGCAGCTTCGATTTTCTGCAACAAAGGTGAACGAACTCTTGCGTTTCTTCTGGGCAATGTATCCTCCCAAGAATAACGAGCAAAGGGCAAAACTCGAAAGGTTGAAGAGTTCCATGGATGGGCAGTATGACGCCCTGCGGGAACAGGTTGACAGCACCCCAGCCAATGAACGGCACAAGCTGTCCTTGATTGCAAATGTCCTCTTTCAGTGTTTAGATGCTGCGCTCGTGGCGTATGATGATATCTGCACGCAGAAATAAATTCTGGATGTTGAATACTGTGAACGCATAGCCGGTTGGAACTGGAAGATATTAACTACACTTTAATGTGTTTTCAAAGCTGCTTGCACACGCCAGTTTTCCTTCAAAATGGGATGTGAAGATACTGCTACATGTTATGATCCTACGAGGTCCTCTTATTTAAGGAGTCGACTTGGCAGGATCCAGTTTTTGAGGGATACTGCAAGCTACTTTACTCCATCTACTGCAGCAGACAACACGCCCAAAGCAGTAAATTACAATTTGTATTGTTGCCTTCTCATTTTGCACAGGTCCATGGCATATGGCGGGTGCTTCAAACATACAAACAACACTCATTTTGAATAAAGTAAACCAAGTTTACCGCAGCCAACCTTCACACTCCTCTACAAGCTCAGCAAGCAAGGCAAAGCAGCAGGGACCAGATCAAACGTGGAGAACAGCCACTGGAGTTATGCCCCTTAAGATGCAGAGATGGCGATGAATGAAGTGGGGTATATCGCGGCAGCCGATCTGCAAGAGATTGGCTGCGATGGCTGGGCAGGGTTTCGACGAAAGTATCCCGAGCCCGCGAAGGTATCCCTGCTACATCGACATGGCTAGATTCTCTCACACTCAAGAATCGACTGCCTTCCGCCAAAGATGCCAGGGCATGCAAAATTGTATTAATTCACGCAGTTCTAGTTCCATCAAATGCAGTGGGGGAACGCTTGAGGCATACTCAGGGACTTCGCACTCAAGCCATTGCAAGCTCCGTCAACAAGAAAGCACAGCTCTCGACAACACATATTGCATACGATGCTCAAGCAATTCTATCATTGCCAGGCCAATTGTTTGGCCTACGCATCTAAACTCAAGCCACAGCGAAGCTTGTACTTGACCCGCCAGTGCAAGAATAACATCGCCGATCAAGACCTCAGAAGATCTGGGAACGACTGGGATCGTTCCAGACTAGTATATAACAGACCCTCAATGCGCAGGAAACTGTACTCAGTACCAAGGGTACACCAAGTAGATCGCATTGTTGTCTTAGGTGTCCAAGAAGAAGCATGCAAAGGCCGCAGGCAAGGATATAGTAGCATTCCGTTCGAGCGCTGGAGAAAGGGTGGGCATCACTTCACTGCCTTACACTTCTTTTGCTGTACATGGGCTCTCATGATAGCGGTCATTCCTGCGTCGACTCGTGCACACCTCACTGCGCTGGAGCACTGATTTCTACCTCACCGACCCTTTCGTAGCGGTCTTTCGAAGAGGAGCGTGAGTTTTGGGCATAAACCACCCATGCCATCGAACCAACAACCACGAAAAAGTTGAGCATGCAAACCCAAAGAATGGCTCTATTGGAAACGTCCTCCTCTTTATAATGTCCCTGAGAAAAAGCAGTCGACGACTCAGGTAAAAATTCAGCAACCAATAGCTTGTGCCCGTGTGGGGGCACATGCTTGGCCGTAAATGACTCTCTGTATGTGCCTATGTCCTTTTCTTGCCAGGGATCCCTCAAATGGGCAGAACGGCTCTCACATGCAAATGTGTTGCTGGGGACTGCGCCATGAAAGGAAAGGGTGATGTCTCTCATGTGATCCCCCGTGTTCAGCATTAGGAAAGCCCACTTGTTGTTGCTAAGAGGCTTCCTCCATATCTGGAAGCCTTCCTCTTCCTGTATGATCCTTCCTTGAATCCCTAGGGGATCCTGATCGATAGCGATCACTTCTTTGGCACGCAAAATTGTGAGGGCCGCATCGCTTAAGTTCCTCACATCAGCTCCCACCAGCAGAGGAGCAGCCATGATGCACCAGAGAGCGAAGTGGCTCCTCTCCTCGTCCTTGTTGAGCTTGCCGATCACGACGCTGGGATCTTCTGGAAGTGTCATACCATCCAAGCCCACCACCAGCATGTCTGGATCATTGAATGCTCCAGGCCCAGCAAATTTCCACATCATAGCCTGTCCTCTTACGGCCTGCATGATGGAGGTACCGTACGTAGGGACGTTGGTATCCAGTCCAAACTCCCACACATCAAACAAGTCGCGGTTGGTCCTCCACATGTTTCCAATCCCTTCCCCCCAGACCTGCGCATCGCCATGCCCCCAGCTGCACAGGCTGAACACCACAGGCCTTCCAGTGCTGTTCAACGCTTCTCCCATTTTCCGGTACGCATCGTATGCCGTCTCATGAGGCACAGGCACCGGGCATCCTTCCTCCACTATGCAGGTTTCCATGTAGCACCAATCTTCTTTGACAAAATCAATTCCCCAGCTCGCATAATCTTGTGCGTCGAGCTGTTCGTGCCCCCAAGAGCCTGGATATCCAGCACAAGTCCGGTTTCCTGCATCCGTGTAGATGCCCAAATAGAGCCCTTTCTGGTGCACGTAATCTGCCACGTCTTTCATGCCTTGTGGAAACTTGTTTGGATCAGGCACCACGTGTCCTTGTGCGTCTCGTTCCGAGGCTTGCCAGCAATCGTCGATGTTGACGTAGCGATAGCCAAGGTCTCGCAAGCCCAGCTGCACGATCGCATCGGCCGTGTTTTTGATCAACTCTGCACTCACGTCGCATCGAAAGGTGTTCCAGCTGTTCCATCCCATCGGAGGCGTCCTTGCGACGCCATTGTCGACGGCAAGCGACAGCTGCAAGCACCACAGCCAAGCCACCGCGACGCGCGTCCAGGACCGCCAGGCGCGACTCGAGACGCCGCACGCCATCCCGACGACCTCGATTCAACCTCCGCCACTCGATTCCGACGCGCAACGTCGCACGCGGAAGCGATGCGACGCGCTTCTCTGGACGAACGTCGTCGACAGTGCGAGAGCTCTGTGCACAGCGATGGTGACAAGTGCAGGCGACACACCTGCATGTCCAGTGAAAAAAGAATTGGGAAACGGATGCATTCGGACGTTTGGTCTGCAACACCAGACAGGCAAGAAGAAGATGCCAATCGGCACGAAGGAATCCCATGTGCATGGTTTGCCACGAGGTGGCATCCGAGTACGGAACTGCAGCAATGCAGCGAAATTCATTGCCTCGTGGTATGTGTAGGTCCATCCATATGTTGATGGTGATCCATGCGGGGGAGTGGAGGGAGGAAAAGCGAAATGGATGCCAATGCTTAGCATCCCTGCTGCTGGATACCTTAGGGTGCTGCAGGACTCGACCCGGGCCTGACATGGACTTGACAATGGTGCACCAAGCCCAGGGTCCCTGCTGGTTTGTTTATGTGCGTGAGTTGGGCGTTCACCCGCATAAACATTTGCAAACACAATGAGATCCATGGCAGCAAAGCAGCAAGGAAGAAAGAAGGAAACAAAAAAACGTAGTTGTGAAACAGCACCTTCCTTACATACCAGCACCTTGCACTTTATCTTGGGCTCCAAGCGCAGACAGGTCACTCCCTGTGCTCACCTTGAGTTTGCACTTCTCACTACATGTGGGAATGCATGATCCATTCACAGGTTCTGCTTGGCGAAGAAGGAGACGGTCTCGAAGATGGAGTTTGCCGTGGTGATGTAGGCAAACAGCACACCGCTGAATCCACCAACCAGGAATCCAGAGGTGAACTTCTCCCAGCCTTCCGAGGTGTACAGGGCATCTGTAGGGAGATCCCTTCCGGTCAAGGTCTTCTTACCAAGCACAACCTCATCCCCTTGGTAGGTGACCTTCCCGTAAATGGAAAGGCAAGCCGACAAGATGGCCACCAATCCCCAGCTGGAGAGCACACCAGCCGTGGAGGCAGCAGATGTGTCACGCAGAGGACCAAGGGCAAGGAAGGGTCCTAGAAGCAGGTACCCATGGGCAAGGCCGATCTCCACGCCGCGGAGTACAGGAGAGACGGCGCGGCGGTTGGCAGGAAGTCCCGCCAAGAATCCAGCCACGAGTGGCGAGGAAGTCACGGGCGTTTCCAACATACCAATGAAGGGATCGCCGTTCAGAGGCTGGATCACCTGCGCCTGCACCCACACGTTCGCCACGACCGAACCAAAGGTCAGCACTCCTGTTGGTCATGCGAAGGGCTCTTGGCAATGGTACGAGGAACGCTTTCGCTCGCAAACGATAGGCGGCTGAGATCCAGGCAGGTTCCAACCGCCATCCCCGGAAAGTTCGTTCGAAACTCGAACGCTCCGCCACGTTTTCACGAGGCTTCTTCCATCGTCTGTGCAGACCATTGGATCCGCCGTCGGCCTTTTGTTTTCACGTCCACGTTCGCGTCCACCTCGTCCCGTCCCGTGTTCCACCTGTTTTTTCCTCGTTCTTTCGACGCACCTTCTTCTCGTCTGCCGCGCGCACGACCACCACGCGTGCATGGCTCCTTCTGGAGGTCCTGGCACGGTTCGCCTTGGGCGCGGAGGTGCGTGCGATGCCGTGAACGTTCAAGAGCGCGGTCGCCATGTCGTCGAGTCGAAGCACGTTCTCTGCAACGAATTGCATCGTGAGGAACGACCTCGACCGTGCCTGTCCCAGATCCGATCGATCGCCGCAGAGGATTCGTGAGGTTCGAATTGTCCCTCCTCCACGGGGAGGGGCGTCCGGAGCGGCCTATCCGCAGGGGGGAGGGT
>JBBULP010000437.1:0-16608 GCA_038048775.1 Picocystis salinarum | reverse complement strand
AACTTGGAACCTGGTTTGTGAACTCACTGGATCGTGAGTGGAACTGTAATACTAGGTAGTGAATTGCTGGTTATAAATTAACTATCTCTCTCACCCAAAACCACTGAGAAGAACTATTCGAGCGACACTCTCCTCCTTTCGAACCGGGCGCGAACCCGATCCTTGAAAGGGCGATCGATGAAACAGTTGGGAAGAACCGCCCTTTCGAACCGGATGTTAACCACCCGTTTCGGACTTAACTCGCGGCCTCCCAGAGCAGCTCCGGTTCGTGGTTAACTTTCTTGTTTACGTGGTGGGATGGCCTGCCAGAGCCGGAGGACGGGTGGAGTTAAGTGGACGAAGTTCAGCGACTGGCAGACGTCCATCGCGCCATCTGCACGTGCAAGCGCGCGCAGCAGGATCCGTGGCGACGTTTGCGGCGTCGCAAAGGACACGTGAAGGATGTACGGAGGAGGTGAGAAGGATGCACGACGCGTGGATGGCGCAGGAGCGGCAGAAGCGCGTTTCCGACGGTCCTGGACCCGTGGTGGAACGTGTGCCACCACGTAGGGTTCTGCACAGAGGCGTGACAATCACGCCTTCGCGACGTCGTGGATGCGCCTGAAGCGAACGGAAGGCTCGTGCGTGACACGTGCATGCGTCAAAGCGGTGAAGCTGACCCTCGAGGCGCGCAGATGAGGTTTCGGCGGTGGTGCTGGACGTGGGTTCCAGCAGTGTGAAAGCAGGCTATGCCGGAGATGAAAGTCCGAAAGCCGTGTTTCCGACGGTGCGTCCCCGCGATCATGCCGAGTAGGAACATGGAAGGTCGAGTGCGGGACATGCCGAGGCTGACGAGCGTGCTTGGTTGTCAACCGACAGGCCATGGGCTGCGTGGAGGAGAAGGGAGAAGAGGGATCCAAGAAGAAGCATTTTGTTGGACAAAGCTCGTTGTTCTACCGTAGAGATCAAATGGAAGTCGTGTCGCCAATCAAGGATGGGCTCGTGGAAGACTGGGACCTGCTGGAAGCCCTGTGGGATTACGGGCTCAAAGATAGGTTGATGATTGATCCCAAGGAACACCCGTTCCTGCTGGCGGAACCATCCTTCAACCCAGACGAAAAGAGGGAAAAAGCAGTCGAGGCCATGTTCGAGAAGTATGGCGTGCCTGCTCTCTTCCTGGCCAAGAATCCAGTGTTGAGCTCTTTCTCCATGGGAAGACCCACCTCCTTGGTGGTGGACAGTGGTGGAGATGGGACTACCATCACTGCCGTTCATGATGGGTATGTGCTCAAAAAAGGGATCGTTCGTTCACCTGTGGGTGGCCATTTCCTATCAGAGGTAATGCTGAAAGCTCTGGAATCCTCTGGAACCACCATTAAGCCGAGGTATGCTTTCAAGCGCACTAATAAGGGAAATGGGGATTTTGAAGTCAAGGATCTCGATTTCCCGGATACGACAGAGAGCTATAGGCACTACATGCAGTTGGATATCGTTGCGGATATCAAGGAGACCATTTGTAGAACATCAGAAACAGCGTACGTAGAGGAAGAGAATCAAAACATTCCAACCATGGCCTATGAGCTTCCAGATGGGAATGAGATTCACATTGGAGGAGATAGGTTCAAGCTGCCAGAAATAGTTTTCCAACCAGAACTGGCCAGCACCTTCCCAGGCAATTCAGAAGCCCTTAAGATGGTCGGCGGGGCTCCCATGAAAGGCCTTCCGGACTTGGTGATCGACTGCATAAATAAGTGTGACGTGGATGTGAGGAAGGAGCTATACAACGGGGTGATTCTTACCGGTGGGAATTCGGTGTTCCCAAATATGAAGGAACGATTGGAAAAAGAATTGCTTGATCTCGCTCCTGGTGCGTCGCGCCTGAAAGTCATCACACCCACTAGCAACATTGAAAGAAGATTTAGCGTGTGGATAGGAGGTTCCATACTGGCTTCACTGGGCTCTTTCCAGCAGATGTGGATGTCAAAAAGCGAGTTTGATGAGCATGGGCCTTCCCTCATCCACAGGAAGGCTCCATGAGTTCATGTCATTCACTCTTCATGCACTGCCAGCTTCTCTTCTACTTTGCTACCTGGTGGCGTCTTTTGGCTGCAACTTTTGCCAGCCTTGCTTCAAAAGCACATTGCCAACAACCAAGGCCAAGGGGCAGGCACAAGTTCCCATCTAAGCGGCTTGTTGCCCTACTCCTTCAATGATCGGCTTGCTTACTCCCTAAAACTGAATGTAAGATGCAGGTACCAAGCCTTCCACGCCCGTATTTGGTTTGCGGACACAGATCCAGCCTTCGTCTGCATCGGTCAAGAACTCGACCTGCTCGCCACGAATCACCGTAAGTTCACCTTCAGCCCCAGCAGAAAAAGGGTAAGCAACGGTTCCCATGGCCTTCGCCTTCAGACGTGGTGTAGACAAGCGGTTTGGATCAGCAAGGTCAATCTTCACATATGCGCTTGGAAAATACCCACGGTGGCCGTCAGATTCACCGGCCCACCATCCATTGTCGCCCATTTCTGTCACCCATAGCTTTTGACCTGCTTGCAAACTCAATTCCTCTTCTTCATGTGCGGTGTACGAATACAAGGCGGTTGCTGGGACTCTTGATCGCGCCACCTTCTGAGTTGACCTCTTTGACGTCTCCGCCTTTTCTCTTCCTTTGTACGAAATAAACTCCGGGGCAACCCCCTTTGGTTGGTCTGTGCCAGCAGCGATCAAAAACTGCTGGAGATCTTGCTCGGCATCGATGCGTTGGAAAGACGAGAGCATGTTGGCATAGATATCTTTCTCGTTGGAGGTCAAGTCCATGCTGACTTGCACCCACGCATCCAAACAAGTTCTAGTGACCTCTACCCTTTCAAGCTCCAACTTTTGCAAGGCAGCGAGTGTCCTTTCTAGGGTCTGATCGAAGGCCTCCTGTGCTTTCTTGCAGATCCCCACTTCCCTTTTGTAGGAACTTTCTGCATGTTGGACCTGTAGCATTCCGTGGGATATCCTTCTTCCTAATCCTTCTACGTTACCACTCGGCGACATGGATTCCTTTTCCATTTGCTTCTGCAGAGCCTCCGTTTCTTGGCAGACTTTGAGGTACTTTTTCCGGTGCTTCTGCACTTGTGTCTTTTGGGTGGTCAAGCGTCGGTCGGCCTTGTCCATTTCCCCTCTCAGGTCGAGCCGCAGGGCTTTGGACTTTTTCACGAACGACTTGGCCGGCTCGATGGCTTTTTGTTTCGTTTGTTCGCAGCATTCGGTCATGGCTTGGCTACGTGCAGCCATTTGCTTCAAGGCTGCATCCCACGCTTCTTCGACGCTTCCGAAGGTGGCGTCTTGCGTCCCTTTCCGTCGCGCCGCAGCCACCAGGATCGATCTGGCGTGCGTTTCTTGTGCCATGACGAGTCCTTCGAGTCCTTCCACCATCCGCTTCATCCACCTCCTGCCGTCTCTGGTGCGATCGAAGGCCGACGGCCATGCCGACCACAGCATCGTCTCGTATCGCGTCGGTTCCCTCGTTCCGCTTCGAAACGGGACGTCTCCTTCCGACCCTTCCAAGGACACTTCCATCATCGTTCTCGTGGATCGCAAGACGCAGGAACGGACGCCAAGAGACGAAGCAAAGCGCGCACGCGTGTGGCGCTCGTCCACGTGCAAGCGCGTCGAAATGATCGATCACGACGAAGCGAATCGACGCCTGAGACGGTTCGAAAGGGAGTTCGGTTCGGGTTGAAAGGGAAGACGTTCCGGTCTAGAAAGGAACGGTTGAAAGGGAAGCCCGAGTGGGATGCGAAGACGAAACGTCGAGAGGGAAGACGACCGGAACGAGACCCGCGTGCACGGATGTGGCCCGTAACGGGGGGGCCGGAACGGATGTGGGAGGAGGGAAACCTGGTGGTGGGAGAAACCAAGTCAATGCAGGTTCATGGCAGCGACAGCACGCGTCCACCGCGAAACAACGGATGGAGAGAGTGGCCTCGTATGCATTGCGTGATGGCCCATGCGTTCGCGGCCAGGAAAAGCAAGCTGCTCAACCACACCTGGACATACATGCTTCGACCCAGGAATTCCAAGTTGTAGGCCCACCAGAGCCAATGGAGCTGCGCTGCCGTCCATACAACGAAAACTTGGATTGCCTTGTGCCAACCAAGCGTCCACTGTTGGGACACCAATGGAAGCAGGCAGAAAAACCAGACAAAGTATTGTGCCGTGCAAACTTTGTTGAGCGCAACAAAAGCAAACGTGGAAATGAACATGCAGAAAGGCAAATCCTTCGCGAACGTTAGTGCCAAGGTAACCTGTATCGTGAACTGCGGCACGAAGGCCACCCATCTCAGTAGGATTGATGCTACACTGCCCTGCGCTGAATCTGCCATCCCTAAGTAAATGGGATAAAAATAGGAGGAAAAATTGTGCCTATGGTCGCTACGTGTCAAGTGATAGAGCAAGCCATCCGACAAGAATGACCACCCATATTTGTAGTAAAACGTGCCAGTGAGCAGAAAGAACGTGGTTGCAGAAACAGCAGAGAACACCACGCGCTGCTTGTTCAAAAACCGAACGGCCAGCTGTCGCCAGAGGGACTCTCCACCTGCTTCCTCCTTGCCATCGTGCGAGAGAGAAGCTTGAACTCCAGAAAAATCGTCGTCCATAACCAGGAGAATGGCCAGTGCATAAATTATTGGATAGATCCTCAAGTGCACAACCAACCCGTACAACAGAGCAGCAACGAACACCTGGCCCTTCATCAGCATCCAGATCACTCCCAGTACCATCGCGCAGGTGATGGATTCGCAGCTTCCACGTGTCGAAATGGAGGCTGTGAAGGGGTTGTACAGCCACAAAGCAACACAGGTGGTCGCGGAGAGCTGCGCTCTTTTCCTCGACCTTTCGCTGGTAATCCAGTAAATCAGGACGGCAACGATTCCATCTCCTCCCACAAACAGCCACTTGCCCCAGGACATGTGCAGCCATTCGTTGGGCACGAGCAACATCGCGAGGAGCGGCGAGTACCGATAGGTGTCACGCAGGTACGGCGAGCGTCCTTTTCCGACCAGCGAGGCCGCTTCGGAATACACGTAGTAATCCACGTCTGTGTATTTCGGCGTTCCATCGCCCATTCCTGCGTCCACCGACGACGAAACCAGTACCAGTGCGATCCGTGCGGCCATGGCGATGGCCATGACTGCGCCATGGTGCCTTGCCAAGCGGTCCATCGCCTGCAGCGCGTCCGACACCACAACGTCGATGGCTCGTCGCCCATCCAGGAGAGTCCTGTGCCATCCCCCGCAGAGGACCCAGCGTTTGAGGGGTTGTCGAAAAGGAAGACGAGGTTCCTGTGCGACGTATGGAATTCTTCAACCCGAGAGATACGTCCCTTTTAGACCCGAACAGTCGACCGAACGAACCCGAACCTCGCGGGTCTATTTTTCTAGTCACTCGGGAAAACAAGCACTCGATCGTCCATCGGATCCTTCGCCTCGTCTCGATCCACTTATCGCAATCTTGAGAGATCTCGATCATTGTATCGCGATCTCTTATCGAGCTATCGATGGATCGGGGGCCCTGGCGGGAGACCTGCGATTCAAATCGATTCGGTGCGACTCGACGTCGTCGCAGAAGGAACGAATGGCGGTGCGAACAGCATCGCTCACGTCCACGTCCTTCTCCGCACACGACGTTTCGTGGCTGCGGGAATACCTGGACGCCACGTGCGGCCAAGTGGAAGACGGGTGGGAAGAATGGCTGGCGCAAGGACACGTCGTGCGCGCGCTGGTCAGCTACATCGCCATGCCCAGAGATGCCTTGTGGAGCGTACGATGTGCCTGTTCCGAGGCAGGAACGAACCCCGAAACGGCATGCAGGGATGCTGGTTCGGTCGAGAGAAGCAGAAAAGCGTTGAAGATTCTCTTGAAAGCACGAGGAAGGCTTCGGGAAGCGATCGTGGAGCATGCCGAAGTCGTCATCCTTGAACTCTTCCGTTCCCTTCAACCAGACTCGAATGGCATGCTGAAGTACTTCGGAGAAGCCTTGAAACATCTCTATGCATGCTCACCCATGACGTTCGCTGAAACTTTGGTGAAATACAACCTGGTCAGCGAGATGCTCAATTGTGGGCATCACCCTTCAGTCGCCAATGCAGTGCTGGACATACTCTTGGGAGGTCTCGAAGGGAAGCGGTGGACCATAGAAACGGAGAAGGACGATGCAGCTTATGCTCGGATATGTTTGGTCATTGGAGAGCAAAACCTCTTTCAGTGCTCGCTAGACAAAATTGCTAGTCACTGCACCCAATCAGACATTGCACCACAAGTAGAATTTTGGCTCGTTTTGTTTCAGAGAGTAACAAGGGATCAGCCGCATCTACTTGGGCACTTATGGAAGGTAGAAGAATTTTTTGATATTCTTGGCAAGGTAACCACTGTCATTTCCTTAGCACCGGGCTGTGTACACACATATAAGCTACTGCAGGTACTGCTTACTGCCCTGAGGGAACAGTGTCAGAAACTGGGTCTTCCCAGGTTGAATACTGAAGGGAATGAAAACCTCAAGAAACTGATAGCTGCATTGTCTTGGTTAGGTAGCGTGGGAAGTACTTGTGCCAAGAAAGCAACATCTAGAGCTGCCTTCACTCTGCACAAAGCCGAAGCAATGGGGGCCCTTGCTGCATTGTTGGAGCTTGCACACTTTGCCGTGCACTTTATACCATCTTACGCCTGGGTTGCATGGGAAAACATGTTCTTCTGTACAACTTCAACTCTATTCCACAACTGCTTCTTCAGGATTTTATACCTTGCCGTCCGAGTGGACTTTGCATCTCTCCAGGACACAATCTTTGTTGGGCAGAGAGATTTCTTGACGCAACTACTCATCCATTGGAGTAGTAGAGAGTCAGATCACTGCGCAGATTCCATTGCCTACGCAGAGCTCATCGTAAATACACTGCGACTCGCAGCAGAGGAGTGTGGGTCAGAGTCGTTGGTCTCACAATATTTGAGCCATCATTGTGAATACCAAAAGATTGCATCAAGCCTTTTCGAAGTAACGGTGGGAAAGGTTTGTATACCAAAATACAGAAGTGTAGGCAGGCCTGACAAAGCAAATGGATTTTTGCCAGTCTCATTTGAATTCGCAAATGATGGGATTGGACTTAGGTCCTCCTACGCAATGCTGCTGGGATTTACAACAGCAACGACAAGATCAACACAGCACGAGCCAGATGCCAATAAAGAAAACCAGTTATCCAGAGCACATACGAAGAAGAAGCGGCTCAGGAAAAACCAATGTCAAGCATGGCCAGAGCAAGCTACAGCTCAACCATTGCATACTATGGAAAATGAGTTGGTCCAAACCTAATTTTGGGACTTTACAAGTGCGCGAGTCTGGAAGCAGCCGTTCATTGGCACTGCATAGGTAGGATGTTTGCATGCCAAGTACGGCAGAACATTGAAACCCCGCGTAGAATGGGAGCTTGTATCATACCCGATAGGTCTCCAAACATCAGTTGGAAGCTTACATTCTTGCAAACAACTATGCCCATGTTCAAAGTCCTCATGCTGTCAAGTGTGCTGCATAAACAAGTTTTCTGGATTTCTCTCAGCCCATGCTTAAACTGCAGTAGCTCTGAGCACTGCTGACAAAGTTGTTGCAGATAAGAATACTTTTCAATCCTGCAGATAGAACAAAAAATCACTAGTTGGAAACTCGGTTCAGCTAGCTAGCCGTCTATCCATTCAAAGTAATCGCAGGAGGGACCAGAGAGTGCTGAATACTTCCCACAGGAAAAGAATTTCCTTCCATGATTGGGACCTGGCCTCTTGGTCACCCTTTCCACCCGAGGCTTTCCACAGTAGCATCGGCTGGGATGAGATCTCTTTCGCGGAGATGTCTCTGAAAAATAAGCGGTGATGTCCTTGGCTTTCCTCTTCCCATCTTTGAACGCTCCTGTTTGGTCCAGGACCACTCCCTGTCGCATGAGTTCACAGGCAATGTGCGCAGTGTTTATGGCATCGTCTAGTCCACTATGTGCTCTTCCGTACCAATCAAGTCCTAGCTCTCTCACTGCCGCCTTGAGGTTGTTTTTGCCGTAAAGTTTTGTATAGACAGATTTCAAATCGATCCACTTTCTGAGGTATGGGGCAATATCCAATTTTCTCCACCTCCGCTCTTGCTCGAGCATCACCATCAAGTCCCAGGGTGTCCACGTGACATAAATGAATTGTTTTTCGTGCACCCCACACTGCCTCAGCCACATGTCATGTTGTAGGAGAGTCTCTTGCAGTGACTTGCCAGCGTTTACACTCTCTTGCTGAATCCCTGTGAGTTCAGTGCAGAAAGCCGTGAGGATTGGGTGCACAGTCGGTCGTACGTACTGCTGAAAATGGAATTCAACGTCCATTGTCCTGGCATTCAGAAGCACTGCCGAAAACTCTATGATTTCTTGCGGCTGCACTTTCTTGTCTCTGTCACAGGTCGACTCGAAATCCAAGACGACGAAATAGTCGTACTTTTGGTCGGGCGGAGCGCTTCCAGCAGCAAGGCTGCCGCGCGCGTGTCGTTCCTGGCTGCTGCTGTCCTGCAAGCCAACCTCGCGCGTTCCTTCTTCCGCGTCCTGTATCGTTTCGGCGTTCACAGCCGTCGGCAGCTGCACGCTTTCCATGTCACCCAGGTGCACACCGCGTTGCTTGCGAGCTCCTAGACGCTCCACCGCTGCAGCACGGTTTCTCTCCATCCTCAAACGCTGCTTCTCGGTAATGGGTATCGCGCATTTTCCCGTCGGAGAGCTCGATGCGCGCCTGTGAGGCTTGTCCATGGGCCAACGCATCATCGCCAACGTTTCAGATTCGATGGAAAAATTATCCCACCAGAATTGTGGGTGAGAGGATGTTGTTCTTGCACCTAGCTTGTGACACGTGCTTTCGTCGTTGGCAATTGCAAACGTGGCAAGTCGATTGGCCTAGGCTGGAGTGAGCATGGAACTGAGTGCGTAGTGAAAACATGCAATGCCTACGCAAGGTAGGCACAAGCCAACGTCGGATGCGTTGATGTGGAACATGCTTGTGCACATCAAGATTGTTGGTTGGAAACTCCTTCACGTGAAGTAGCTCCAACATTGAATGCCGTGTGCACCACATGCAATCTTCATCGCTCGTCGAATGAGTGAGAGATCCTAGACGTTGCTTGGAAGAAGATCCCTTAAAAGGTGTAAACTTAAAACAAGTGTACAAGAGACGTCTTCGTAACTTTTGAAAGGTTCCGTACTACTAGACACATCTTAGCGTGTCATGGTCACGTATCTACTCGCTCGTGTTTGGATTTGATGTGGATGAGAATTTCAAATCAACGAGGAACGCGCCCGCTACAAGAGATTTATAACCCGTCGCACTAGCAAAGAAGGGTATGCAATCGCAAAAGGCAAGTTTGTTGCAAAAGCCGCTTGCAGGCTCGAAATATGAGCTCGCATTAGAATCATGAAGCTTCCGTTCAAAAGTCAAACTTCGTAAGATGACGAATGCGACATTTGTTTAATCCCATGATTTAGCAATACATTTTGCAAGCCCCCCTCTTCATCTATGATTGAACATTGTAGGTGCATCCTTGTCTTGTACAAGCTCTACCCGGCAGCCTAAAAGCTACGTACACATGCAATGTCTAGCGTCTCTCACACTTAAGAGCAACAAGAATTTGTGATAATGCATTTCGTAATGGATCTTCTCTCCCTGCCCACTAGACGCAGCAAAAAACGTATGCTATCGTTTCCACATGAAGGCTAAGCATTTTATGAATGTGTGAGGATGCGTTAGAGAAGACCTCTAAGGAGCATGTATTGGAAAGTGTGCCCGAATCACCCATCAAAAATAACTCGGCTTTGAGGTGAGGCAACCGCAATGCTGGATCCTAGAGAATGGTTGAGAGACTCCATGAGATTAATATGGACGGCAAATATTGTCGCTTCAAGAAGAGGTCTGATTTGGTTTGCTCGTAAATGTTTTGCAAAACGGTAGTTTGTAAATTCTGATTTGAAAAATGATTTGAAGACAAATATTCACTTCACAACAATGAACATCAACATCACCGACCTCCCAACAAAACTTTACCCTGACAAGCACGGGCATCCTGTTCTCTACCAAATGACTCGGTCTGCCCCAGTATTTTCAAGAAAAGTAGGAGGCTTTAATACATCAGTTCTTCCTCAAGTGATGAACCAAGTGTCAGGCCACGTGCACTCAGGACAGGCAAAAATTCATGCGTTGAAAATGTACATGTGGCCAACTAAGACGCACCATGCAGTCATCACGGAACTCCTTGGTTCTTGCCTGAAAAAGAAAACAAGCACATCAAGTGCAAGGCGGCTCGGATCCATCAAGTACATCGAGCAAGCAAGATATTGGCCTAGTTCGTTCCCAAAAGCTAGGTGAGGATCCCTACTTGTTCGTTGGAAGACGACCAGATGTCTGCTATTGTAACCATTTTTACCCATCACGTGGCTGAACCAACACAGTCAAAGGTAAGTTGCAAAATATTCAAACAAGTCCTGGTTAATTTTCCCGCGCAAAGGAGAAAAAACACAAGTCAACCATCGCTTCTTTCTTTGCAGGTGCAAATGGAGATGCAAGCAAACCCAGGTAGATTGGAAAGCAAACAAAGAGCAAAATTCAGTGTTTGATCTGCTAGGACTGCTGGAACGATCCGAGTTTGCAATTTGGACAGGAATGCGAAGCAGAATATCGGTAGCTGCAGCTCCCAACAACATCCATCGAGATTTAGGAGAGGTCTGCCTGTCGCAAACTTGCAAGAAGCTGCAAGTATCCAGGTTGGTCAGCATGAATGTGTCCGTGGCGAATTAAAAAATCGATGACCACCAGCACGCAATTGGGTTTCCACTCCTGGGTGTTTGCCACAGACTCGATCACGCGCTCGATGGGCCAGAGCATGAATTGCTCTACCTCTCCATCCATTGCACGGGGGACAAAATCTTTAGGCAATTCCAAGTCATATACGTAGAGCACATCTTGTTTGACACCTTCGTCCACTTTCATACGATAGCTGACAGCGCCCACACTCCTTGCTTGCAAGGCAAGCTCCCTGGGAATCCCCGCTTCTTCCTCTGCCTCTTTGACCACGTTTTCCATGCATCCAATTTGTCCTTGGCCACCAGCCACCAGGTGATCCAACATCCCAGGAAATGTAGGTTTTGCCGCACTTCGCCTCGCCACCCACAGAAATTCATTCCCGCTGGAATCCTTCACAAACCCATTCATGTGCACGCCATATGCCTTGATTCCGAAGTGAGCAACCGCAGCGCGCTCCAGCAGCAACATGGGAGCATCATGGAATAACTCTCTCACTGGAAACAATTCTTCCCGCCATCCAAAAATGGTGCCTTCTTTCCTGAGTTGTTGCATTACTTTTCCTACTTCCTCCGTTCGAATTCGTTCGCTCTGCAGCTGTTCGTGGATCGCGATTCCTTCACTTTGACGCACGAAAACGTCTCCATATTTCTCTAATTTTTCGGCGAAGCTCTCTTTCAAGTATCCCAGACGCTTTCCTTCGATGCAGAACGGAACGAATGTGGCCAAGTCTTGGTCGAGGATGGTGTTGCAAGCGTCCACCCGTCGCTGCAGCTTGGCGAGATCGGCTTCTGGCGCCACCACTGCACCTGAAGAAGGACGTGTGGAGTTCATGGATTTTCCCAGGCGCCTCTGTGATCCAAAACTGCCGGCGACGCGGCGGTGCGCGCCAGCCAATCGCTTCGCCATGGCGCATCCGTCGGCCGACCGTGCGTATTCGTTTCGATATCTTCTTCGAGATCTCGATCCCTCCATCGCGATCTTTGCGAATCGGAGGGATCCTCGGTTTCGTCCCGACGGGTCTTCCTTTCAATCGATCCGTTTGAAAGGAACCGTTGGACTTTTTGAACCGATCGAGTGGGATGGGCGATGGAGACGGACAGGCTGGAGCGCACCTGGTGCAGATGGATGCGCGTCGCAACGCATGAATTCGCTTCGCATCGTCTCCTATTGCGAGGTCAGTAGACGGAAAGGAACCTCCAGGAGGGGATGGAAGCGTCCGTGCGAGGAGAAGGTGGTGCAGAAGGACACCACCGCCAAGACACGAGTGGGTTGAGCAACCAGCTGGAAGCTTGGATACGCTTGGCTGGTGCACCGGCAGCAGTGGCCAGGCGATATGGGAAGGTCAAGGTGCTGCATGAATGGCAAAAAGCCGCACTGCAGTGTGCATGGAATGGAGAACACCTCGTCTGTGCGGCCCCGACATCTGGTGGAAAGAGCTTGGTGGCAGAAGTGCTCCTGCTCCGACAGCTGGCCAGAAAGCCCAGGTCCAAAGCCATGATTGTGCTTCCTTACGTAAGCATCGTGCAAGAGAAAGAAAAGCACCTAAAATACATCCTCAAACCAATGCGTGCAAAGGTTCAGGCACACCACGGTGCAAGTGGTGGGTCGCCGTTGGCTGGAGGAGAAAGGGTGGCCGTTTGCACGGGAGAGAAGGCCAATGCAGCCATAAACAATCTTTCGGAGGAAGGACGACTGCAAGAATTGGGCATGATATTCGTGGACGAAATTCACATGCTTGGAGAAAGTGGCAGGGGCATTGCTCTTGAAGCCATGCTGACAAAGCTGAAATGCCTCGGAATGTTGCAGCATGTTCAAGTTGTGGGCATGTCTGCCACAATAGGGGGGGTCGAAGTACTCGCAAAATGGCTGGATGCGGCGCTCTTCCTCACAAACTTTAGACCAGTCATTCTGAGGCAGCACGTTCAAAGAGGTGGAGATATTTTACGATGGGATGGGAAGAGATTGCATATGGACAGGAAGATTGGCAGCGATCGTGGGGAGTTCGCTTGCCTGAACAAGCTATGCGAAGAAGCCCTACAGCAAGGGGGGCAAGTCTTGGTGTTTTGTGGTTCACGAAGGCACTGTGAGACATGCGCGGCTAAAATTGCTCAGTCAAGCAACATTTCACCCCCTGATGTGGTGGCATGCCAAGCCTTGTTGCACGAATTAGAGGCTTCCACGCGCACACCTGCACCAGATGTTCTTGCCTCTGCTATTCAATCTGGAGTAGCCTGGCATCATGCTGGCCTTACCACCGAGGAACGTAATTGTATAGAACAGGGTTACCGAAGAGGGATCTTGAAGATCATCTTTGCAACGAGCACGCTCGCAGCGGGGGTGAACTTGCCGGCAAATCGTGTGATACTGTACCGTTTATTCCGAGCAAAGGCGCCGGTCTTGAGTAAATCCCAGTATTGTCAAATGGTTGGCCGTGCTGGACGCACTGGACTTTGCAAACATGGAGATGCCTACATTGTCGAAGATTTCGCAAGTGTGGAGAACATTCACCAATTTTTGGGGCAGCCAATGGAAAAAATAGCAAGCCAAATGGTGATTCTAGAGAATGGATGCAGGGGCAACAGAAACTACGACGGTATTTCTCGGCTCTTGCTTGAATCCATATCATCTAAGATTGCTCAGGAACCACGCAGGTTGGAAAAGCTAGTTCGTTCCACCTTTGTGTTTCACCAGTTGCCATGGAAAGAATTGGAAGATACAGCCAGCACTGCATTGCAAGATCTCAAACATGCTGGTCTTGTGGCTGGACAAATCCTACCAAATGGGATCGGCGTGTGGAACTGCACCAGGATGGGCGTTGCAGTAAGCAAGAGCGGACTACCTTATCAGGAGGGCATACGGCTCTTCAAGGTACTTGGTAGTGCAGGCAAGTGTGTGTGCCTAGACAAACCGGCTGTTCTGTTCTTCCACCTACTGACGGACGACCATCCCTTCCAAATCCAAAGCTGGCCAGAGTGGGGGAGGGCATTTTCAAGGCTTCCTGAAGAAGATGTACCTCTGGCAGCAGACGTTGGAGTCTCAGAAGCAGACATCTTCTCGTGTCAGGCCGGCTATGCATCCGCCCACGCTCAAAAGGCAAGGATGCTGAAGCATTCGCGCTTCTTGGCAGCCTACGTTCTCCACCTGCTTCTTAAAGAGGTGCAAATAAATGTGATAGAGGCCTCCTTCAGTCGGCCAGGGATCGTGGCAGGTGGCGTTTCTAGGGGCTCGCTGCAGAGATTTCAGCAGGACAGCGCAACGCTGCTCGCAATGGCAGCATCCATGGCGGGTGCAGCCGGGTGGTGGCTTTTAGAAAGCCATCTTTCCGGACTGCGCGAACGACTTGCTGCTGGTGTTCGTCCTGAACTGGTAGACTTGATGCGCATCGAGGGAATGACAGGAGACATCGCCCGTAAGCTCTATGAATCTGGGTACCGCAACGTCCATGAACTCGTGAAAGCACCGCTTACAAAAGTCGAATCGGCCGCCCTTGCTTCGTTGCCACGGGGAGTGCGTGTCAACGGGAAGAGGAGCCTTGAAGTATTGGGGTCAACCTACAAGAGTAGGAAGCTCGCCGAGTCTCTCCTCCAACATGCTCGGGAGCTCCTTGTTGAAGAAGTATGGTCCCTCCAAATGGCTTCATAAATGCACATTCACAGGTGGTCTTGCTCAGACCCGATCGAATAAATCACGAACAGGTTCCTTCCCGTGGCGAGAAATAGACGCCCTCTGCTGCCATCCATTTCGTATTTGCATTTGGCCTTCCCTGGGTCGCGCACACCTCCAGTTGTCCAGCAATGGGCTGTCCGAACTTTTTCGTGTGTGACATCAGGTAGGCCTTTGTGTCTACGTGCTGGAGTTGGATCTCTTGGTTTTGTTTCCAAGGACCTTTTCCAATGACTTCCAATTTCCAGTTGTCCCCGGTGTCGCTCTCATCTGCTCCTCCGAACGAGCTGACTTCTTGCTGTCCGCTCAGTGGCGAGCGGAACAGATGGCTGTGCAGCCATCTTTTGGATTGAGAATGTTGGAGGCGGATGATGGCACCGTTCTCCAGAGGGGTCCCTTGGTCACAAGGCGTGCCCAGCGGACCACGGACGAGCCAGTAGCTCGCTCCTTCCGTGGCTCCGGGAGTTCCAGTGACGCTGTGTTGTCCACTTCCCGTCCCATAGGTCACGTCTTCGCTGTGGAGGCGGTACTTGGTGGCTTTGTGTTCGAGCTTCAACACGCTTCCACACGTCACCTGCAGCGTTCGCACGTCAGCGTCGGTCCGTTTCTTGCCAGTGCATTCCGAGCATCTCCAGCTTGCTCACGACGCACCACAGAAGCCTCTTCGATCGCCGAAACGCACGTGGCGACTGCCAAAGCCGCCATCGCCAACGCCGATCGGATCGCCATCGTCGTGGCGATCGCACGTTCTGGACGCCTGCACCCACGTCTCGGTGTTCTTCTGTCGTCTTCCCATCGCGATCTTTGCCCGTTCATTCGAGATCTCGGAGGAACGAGATCGCGATGGAGCCGGACCGCGGGGAAGAGGATTCGATATCTTGGGAGGCAAAGATATCGAGATCTCGAGGCGTGCGACACCGTCGGTGCACCACGAGTCGCGACGGCGCGATGCGGCACGTGCGCGCCTCCAACGCCTCCACCTGGCGCGTTTCGACGGCGGAAACCAGCGCAGGAACGCACCGGATCGCAGTCCGATCCGTCCTGCCTTGGTGGAGGTGCGCCAGGAGGCGGAACCGCGACGCACGTGCGCGTGCGACGGGATGGGGTGTGGGCATGGACGACGAAGCCGTCGCAGAACAGCTGGACGACACGGCATCTGGATACGACATGTTCCAAACGTTCTTGGATTCCGGCCTTGCATCAGGCGCGAAAACGGAGACGTACACCTTGCCGCTTCCGTCCTTGGACACGGGAGACGGAAGGCTGGTTCCCGCGGTGATCTTAGGCAGCATCTTGTTCGCGTGTTGGTTCGGAGCGAACTTCTTGGCGCCTTCGTTGCTCTTGGGCGGTCGTGAAGAACGCAACGAGGTCGAGGACGAATCCAAGTAGGCGTGGAACGCAGCACACGACGATGCACGGGATGGAAGACGCGCACCAAGCAAGCCGCACGCGTTTCTGCACGTGCGGCACAGCGAACGGTCGAACTTCGACGCGGTGGTCGGCGCGCGTCGCGCGTCGCTCGGAGGCGGAGACTTGGACACTGCATGTGCACGTTCGTCTTCTCGCATCCACCGCGTTCGTCTTCGCTTCGCCGTCCTTTTGGATCGTTCCACTTGTTTTGCGTCGACATTCCATCCGTCGGATCACCGTCCATCGCACGCCGCGCCACGTCCGCTTCGTCTTCGAGCGCGTGCGTTCCTTTCTTTCGCGAACGCTTCGTCGTCCTCGCCTCGATCCGCGCGTGCGAGCCCACGAAGGGAAAGCAGGCGGCGCACGTGGCGTGCGACGTAGTCGACGATCCGAAGGTCTGGCGACGCGGCCATTCGCGCTTGGAGACAGCTGAGACGCGCACGATCCGCACGTGGTGGTGCTCCGCCGTGCCGCATGTTTCGACGTCGTGCGAGCCGCTTGGCGTCGCGATGCTGCGCGTTGGCGTCGCGAGAGGGCGAAGACGTGCGATGTCTGCTGTCTGCAGGAGGAGCGCGCGCTGCGTCCACGGCGTACACGGTGGGCGATTCGACGAACATCAAGTGGCACGAAGGCAGCGTGAGCCGTGAAGCGCGCGAGAAGCTCCTCGACCAGCGCGGATGCGTGCTTTGGTTCACGGGATTGAGCG
>JBBULP010000436.1:0-15072 GCA_038048775.1 Picocystis salinarum | reverse complement strand
CTGGTTCGATCGTCTGCCTCCTTCCATTTCATTCCAGAGAATATTCTCCTTCAGGCTGCACATCATGGTTGCTTACTATCATTTTGACTGACACCTCCCTCTCTCCCTCCCACAGGGACCAAGGCAGGCTCGGTGTGGTTCGAATGGGCGTGGTGCGAGACCCAAGGTCGCTCTTGCATGCACCGATGGAGGAACCCCTTCTGCCCAGGAAGGAGGGATGGGATCCAACCGAAACCAAGAAGGTAGGGGGAAGTGAGCGTGGGATCCAAGACAGAGGAGAAACACAAGGAAGAAACGCAGTCGGTGGAAAAATGCATCCTCAGGAAGACCACGGTGGTGCGTGGTCAAGTGGAGGGCAAGCTGGGTTGTCTCGTACCCACCATAGCACGTGGATCTCCATCCGTGCAGACGGACCACACGCCAAACACGGAAGAACGAAACCCAACCCAAACGAAGAGGTGTTTCCACGACACGAGACGCATGCCACCATCCATCGTCCACAGCAGAAACGACCGGTGAAAGGAAACAAGGAATCGAAACCAAGAAGACGAGACCGTTGAGACCGAAGGAATCGACGCATCGACCCCAACCCAGGATCCCGGGAACCCGGCAAGGCATGCAGAGGAATATGTCCGTACTTTCGGTTCGGATTCGAAGGATGGACGAGAGATCCTCGACGGGAAAGGGTCGATTTGGGAGAAGCCAACCGCGAAGTCGATCGAGATGCGAACCCCGCACATCTCGTCCTCCACGCCCAAAAAAGGGTTGGGATGGACATGAATGCAAGTGAGACCAAGCGATCGTGGTACTTGCAATCCTCTACTCGAAGCTCCCACAATGCGACGATTAAGTTGCCATCGGTGCATGGAGAAGAATGGCGGTATCTCGAGGAATACTTCGAAAGTTCGTTTATTTGCAAAGTTAATACGTTGAAGAATCGTAAGGACGGGGTTTGCAATTGTACCAAGAAAGCTCGACATGTTGCTGAACAACACCATGGTTGCCCTATGTTTGTCGCTTTTCCTTAGAGATGGATCATCGAGACACCAAGAGCCGATGCTATGCCCTTGGCAGTCGAGCCTTCTTGCAACCGACAATTGGGACGCACCTACCATGAGGCTTCTCCGCTAGAGTCACGAACGTCTTTCGTTCTATGCTTGAGGTCGAAGATAAAGCCCGCCACACACTCTAGCTTAAAGAGACGATCTCTTTCCTTAAACACGAGACGTGGGTGGGAGAAGCTTCCACCTTCCACATCCCGAAGGAAGCAGAGGTCTGTGGGTCCAACACGCATCCACGCTCTTCCTTCCTTCGCAAGCTTCATCTATTCGTTTCATGATGTGGACGCGTGGGACACGGACGTTCGGCATGGCAGGAGCATTCGGTTCCCGATGTTTCCACCACTTCATGCCACGCGGACGTGTTTGTAGCCTGCGCCATCTCGGCCTTGCTCCTTTCGTCCACGTCCGCATCCACCTTGCATGATCCCACCGCTGCTCGTCTACGCTGCGATCGTTGCATCGCCCACCGTCGCATGCGTTGGCCACGAAGTGTCCTACGCGTCCCACGTCTGGTTCGTGCCCTTCCCCTTCGATTGTGAACTTCACAACGATCGGTGGCGCGTGCGCTCGTCGTTCGCAGGAAATCGACGGACACCGCGCGACTTCGTACGTGCTTCCGATCGCAGTGCAGCGCCATGCCTGCGACGTCCTTGCGTGCAGACGCACCTGGAGCAGCTCCTTCGACGTCTGCGTCCGGCGGAAGCCGCGGATCCTACGCCTCGCCAGACGACGTGTACCTTTCGGACCTGCTCTCGTACAGCTTGGATCGGTTGGGACGCGAACCAGAGCTGCTGCGATCGGAATCGCAGCGGCTGGAGCGACAGCTGCATGGCGTGGCGGTGAAACATTGCCATTCCTTCGTGTCTGTGGAAGATGGGCTGGAAAGCGTGCGCAAAGAAATGGAACGGGCCAAACAAAGGTTGGACAAGTTGGCCATGTCTGCGCCGAAGCTCGAACAATCCTGCCAAGAATGCTTGACCCGAACCGAAGGACTGATGCAACAAGGAAAAAACAACCGAACGCTCATGCAGAACCATTCGAGCGTCGTGGATTTGCTCGAAATCCCCTCCCTCATGGACACCTGCGTTCGAAACGGTAACTACGACGAAGCCTTGGACCTCGAAGTCTTCGCTTCGAAACTCGCCACAGTCAACTCGGAATCGAAGGTGGCAAAGATGCTGCATCGAGAAGCCGTGGATATCAAACAAAACATGATGGCCACACTCCTGGAGAAGCTCAAGTCCAGCATACAGCTCCCTGAATGCTTGAGAGTAGTGGGCTACTTGCGCCGACTGGGATCCTACAGTGAAGTCACCCTCCGCTTGAAATTTCTGGCATGCCGAGAAGCCTGGTTGCAAGAGGAAGTTGCGAAGATAGAAATGGAGGGATTTGGAGCATACGATTTCCTGAAAAAGTTGACCGATGCTCACAGGGTGCATCTGTTCGATATTGTCATGCAGTACAGGGCTATCTTTGCGGATGACGCGAACGCACATGACACTGAAATGCACAATAAGGGGGAGCAGCATGCACTACAGTCTGATGGAGGCGTGCTGTATAGCTGGGGGTCGCACAGAGTTTCACGCTATCTGGACCTATTGCGCCACAGTCTCCCCCGTCTCACGCAAGGTAATGATCTAGCAAGCGTGCTTGAGCACAGTATGTACTGTGGCATGAGTCTTGGAAGGGTAGGAATGGACTTTCGAGAGCTAGTTGCCCCTATCTTCATTACTGCAGCTGAATCTCTGTTCGCCAATGGACTACAGTTGGCAGTGGAAACGTTCCAAATTGCCTTGGCAAAGCATGACTGGGATCCCCTCTTGGCCTCTGCAGCAGCGGCAACTTCTGGGCCTGAGAAGTACAGAGACTCCCAATCCGATACTTCTCCGCCGCAGGACCTCCTTCAATACTACCCCCTGGCAGTCTTTATCGGGGCCCCATCCAGGAGCATTCTTTCTGCACTTAATGAACTACGTCACTGTGCATTCACCTCATGCACAGAAACTTGTGCAGAACTCTTGACAAGTACACTGAATGTTGCTTCTTCAGCCTTGGCCAAAGCCCATAAATCTTCAGGGAAAAACGCATCAAGTGTAGGGAACTGCGCACTGGTGTATGCTGAGATAGCAGTTCCATACGTGCAGACATGTTTGGGGAGAATATTTCCAGAAAGCAGCCCGTTGGTTGATTCAGCCCACGCACTCCAACCATTGAATGCAATCTTGTCAAAAGCAAAGAGAACGGTGTCTAAGATGCAAACTTAGGCTTTATTGTGAGTTCTGTTGAAATAAAAAACACTCCAGTTATTTATGACCAGGGAAAACAAGGTTGGTCTATCCAATGGTGAAAGGAAGGAACCCTCACACCTCGAAGCTCATGTAATCTACTCGGCGGCTGCTCTTCTTCGATGCCATATCCTTCAAGACACTTCTGAGGTATGCTTTCCGGACCACCAGGCAACCCTCGTTGGATCCAGTGAGTAAGACTGGTAGATTAAGCCGGTGAAGCTGGGAAACAATTGCATCACGAATTGTCCTTCTTCCGCGAGCTGAGTTACGGAGGCCCTTCCCAGTGATCACCTGGAGGTCCTTTGGTAGTGTTGAGCCTCCTTTCACCAACTCTTCCATCGACTGTAGGGCTGTGGCAAACGCAATCTGGGCAGTCCATATTGTGTACCCATGCAGATCGATGGACATTGATTTTTTCCCTCCTTGCCCCGCCCAGACGTCTGGAAGCTTGCACTTGTACTTATCAAAAAGGATCTCGGCATGCAACATCGGACTGAGTACATTGGCTGAAAGTCTTGATGGTCCTTCGAAGATCTGGGCAGCATCCACATATGCATCGATGAGAATCATATACCCAACACTGCCTGGATCTAATCCAAATGCTGCCATCTCATCGAAAGCCCTCTGAACAGATTGTAAATCACGTGCTTCATTGTACCATCTCATCAATGATGTAAATGTCGTAGCATTTGGTTCAACGCCACATGCAATCATCCTAGGAATAACTGAGTGGGCCTCTTCAAGCATTCCTGCCTCGCCATATGCATTTAACAAGGTTGTCCAGGTGACCACGTTTGGTATGATTCCATCTTCCTGCATAACCCTGAGGACGTTGAAAGCTGCATGGGGCCGTTGGGCTCGAGCACACGCTTGGAGCAGGCTGCTATAGCTCATAACATCCGGCCTTACATTGAATCGCTTCATCTTCCCAAGAATAAGGGCACTCATCCTGTGTGCGCCTACAGTCGCCAACGCCTTCAGCACGGAATTGTACACGATGAGGTTTGCCTTCAAGCCCAGCTGTTGCATTTCTTCTAACACTGCCAATGCCTGGTGAGGCAACTGTGCTTCAGCATAGCAGTTGACAATGTGGGAATAGGTGAGTGCGTTTGGGACCACATTCTTCTTTTTCATGGTTTCCAGTAGTGCTCTTGCTTTGTGCGCTTTTCCCGTGCGTGCGTACCCTGACATTACCGAGTTGAAAGTGAACACATTTGGTTGCACCCCTCTTCGTGCCATTTCTTCCAGCACCATGGCAGCTGCATCTGGCTTCCGCGCTGTTGAATACGCCTTGATGAGAGAGCTATAGCAGACCACATCAGGCACCATACCTTCACTGCGCAAAGTTGCAAACACTCTCCTAGCTCCTTCAATATCTCCTATCCTAGCGTAGGCATTGCACAGGGTGCTGTAGGTTATGATGTCTGGTTTTATGCCTTGTGCATGCATCGTATCAACAATGTGTTGGGCATATTTGGTGTCTTTCATGGCACCTGCATGGTGCACCAAAGTGTTGTAGGTGACAAGATCTGGTTGGCATCCTTTTTGGGTCATGCTTCGCAACAGCATTTTTGCCATCCTTGAAGGCAGGTGTCTCATGGCAAGGTTGTAGAGTTGCAGCTTTTCTTGGTTGTGCAGTTGGATGGTATCCACGCATCCTTTCAGCTCCCCTTTGGACGCCATGGTCTTGATCTTTGACCAGATGGTTCCTTCGTCAAGCCCTTTCTTCCTCTCGTGCGTTCGGTTGGATCCGTGTCTTCGGCTGCATGTTATATTCGCTCTCGAGGTCACATCATTGGGATCGACCCTTCCCTTCTGCAGCGACTTGTTCGTCCACACGTGCTGCTGGGTACGCAACTTGCTGAGTGCTTCCTCGACCGCTGACGTGGCAAACAACGCTCTGCGAAACCCGTGCAGTCGCCACGTCATCTTTCCTCTCTTCGCTTCACCGTTCCATCGATGGGACGACGGTCGAAGAAGCAAGTCGTGGAAACGTGGTCCACGTGGCAATGTTGTCCAGATCCAAGGCGGTGTCCAACGCACCACGATTCCAGTCGAATCGAGTCCACAGGAAGATAGGACACGAATGGGCAAGGACCACGTGTGACAATGAACGAGCAGCGAACGACAGGTCCTGCAATCGAGAGATGGAAAGATGTGGCAAGGAAAGCGGTGGTTCTTTGTGTCGTCACACGAAGGAAGAGACAGCTCAACATCAAAGGTGGGATGAGTGTGAAAGACGTGGTCCAACTCCACATTCCACTGTCCGTGAAAAGGATAGAATTGTGTGCAAGGAGTCAAGGGACGTTGTTGAGTCCATTAATTGCACCGCATTGGACTAAACACCTTCTTCCAAGTAACAAAGGAGACGGTGCAACTTTATGCCGACCACCGGATGAATAACTCTTCACCCTCTAGCATACGCGAGCAAATCATCGAGCCATCAAGTGAAGAGGCGCCGCAGACTCTTCCGTGCCATCCTCCTTGTGGAAGCCTTGAGCAACACGATATTTCGTATGGATGCGCAAAATTTGGATGCTTTAGCTACTTGATGTATGGATGACGAAAGAACTGTAGCTCTCATATCTAATTGACTTCTTCAAGCACTTGAAAGGGGCGATTGTTGTTTACCACCTAGTTTCGATTGTGCACCTTTACATAGGTTGCCGACTGCACATTCACGATATTCCTATGCTTGCCAAGGCACTGTTGGAGCACGATGTATTTGTGCACGAGCTGATTTGATTGGTAGCGTTCGTTTCGAGAAGAACGTGCATATCCATTGCATTCATCACGCACCCGTCTTTCTTGAGACTTCTCAATCGTACATTGGTAGATCATGAGTTCTGTAGGGGGACATCCAAAGTGAAGGACGCTAGAGTGTTTTCATCGTCCAAGCACAGCTGTTGACGTCCATGTAAGACGATTGATTATGGCAACCGAGTGAGAACGGTCCATTTCGTATGGAAGGTGGTTTGGATGCGCTTGCGACATCGCATGCGCCACTTAGGAGTACTTAACGTCTTAGAGGAGAGGCGCATTCCCCGGCGGGTTACTCGCTGGATGGCGTGTATGTTGTTCGATTCCAGTTGTTCCACTCTTTCATTCTTTTGTAATCTCACCCCGTCCAACGCAACGGTGAGTGTGCAAAGTTCTATCTCTAGTAATCCCTTCTAGCACTCCATTTATTTATTGAGATTGTGGCAATGCCACGCCAATAGCTACCTCGCCTTGTGCACCACTCTCATTTTGGCAGGAAGGATCTTCTTTCGTCTTTTCCCAAGCTTCATGCCTCTCCAAAACGGCGGGAGACACATTACTTTCTTGGGGTCGAAGATCCAATTATCCTTCAAATTCTTCATGTGATGCCTACTTGTGTCACCATCCTAGGGACCTTGTGTTCCTCATGCCGCACTTTTGCATTTGGACGCTGCACTCCAATGGAGAGTTCTATCTCAAGGGATTCTTCGGCAAGTATTTTTTCTTTGTATGGGACACGAAGAGTTACGATCTTCTACGCGAGAGCGACGGTTGCAAGTGGACCGTTTGGTACGACCCTCTTTATTTGCGGCACGGGTGTGTCTTTGGATCCTTCCCGTGTATGCGTTCTTCCATCGACGAGGACATGCCAAGCCGCCCTCTCTTTGGTGGTGCTCTCCTTGTTCTTGATGCCAACGAGCCCTTCCCGATTCGTCGTAGCATGGTAGGGAAGTCCAACGAAATGCCTTTCGATTGCATTTTCTTCCTTCCATGCGGATTCTATAGATTGGTGGGTCGAGGAGGACCGACAGATTTCGATTGATGGATTTCATGAGCTAGCGACGGAATGATTGCAATGCTTCAACTTGGCTTAGAGGGTGCCATTGGCGCATAAAACTTGCGTGTTTAGCCACTTCCGTCATCTTCGTGCGACGTTCGTACGTTATTTGGCACACATTTTACCCTTCCGTACCGTCGTCCAGTAGCTTGCCTCGAGGACCTTTTGCCTCTGCCTCCCATCCAAAGAGGCAACTCCTGTGCGAACCTCCTTGTTCATGGGTCTTTGCACTCTTGCCTCTCATTCCTCATCCAACGTTCACTTGTTTCTAGTCTCTATTCTATCGATCTCACGCATCTCTTGGTCTACCTTTCGCTACGTTTGCGAGACCTTCCCTCCTCTCCACACATGTTGTTCATTTCTACTCTACTCTCCACCCTCTCCCCTCCACGTTTGTTGCACCTCTCTGTTCTCCATGCATCACGTTGGTTTTCGTGGTAGGCATGTCTTTGTGGTGGGACATGGTGTGTGGATCTTCGTCCAAGTGGTGGTGGTCCACCTGAGGGTGGCTGGCACGTGCAGTTTTGGGACGATGGCAGGGTCGACGCACCGCCTGACGTTCTTGGGACACGCCTTGGCTGGACAAGCAGTGGAAGTGGAGGTGCGTGGACACGTAGGTGGATGTGGAACAAGCATGGAAACGACGAGCGGAAGACGTGTGCTCGGACACGCGCTGGAAGATGGGACGAGAAAAGAAACCACGACGTTTGGATGAACGAGGAAGAAAGGCACGGATCCAATGGAGACAACGCACGACGTGACGTGCGAAGGAACGGGATGGAATGGACGAGAAGCGTACGAAACGCATGGGATGGAATGGCTGACCGGTAGAACGACCGATTCGGAACACGTAAACCGCACCTCTTGGCGTCGCAACGAACGTCGTTGGACCCACCACGAAAAAACCCAACGTCGGATGAATCCATGCGACGTTGCATGACGTCACGATGCCCTGCACGTTCGGATGGAACGATGCACGTGTGTGGGACCGACGCCGCACATGGGCAATGGAAACCTGTGCGATGACGTGGTGATGGCAACTCACGGCCCACAATCATTCCATCCCACAACCACGCTGAAAACAACCAGTTGGAAGATGGATCACGTTACGAAGGAATATTTGCGAGAATGAGCCATGGATCTGAGCCAGAAATGCTGCCTGATGTGGAGTTGCGAATGGTGCGTTGCGTCCTTACCCCTGACGTTGCGAAGCAGAGCTATGCAACTCGCACGTTCCTCGAAATGAAGAGAGCAGCTGCTGGAAAGGCAAAGGACAGTGATGGAGAGAAGAAGAGGATCCGTCCTGAACCTGTCTGGGTCGTTCCAGGCAAGTCATTGCGACAGTTGATTGCAAGAAATGCCGGGATCAGAGCGCAAGATGTGGGGGACATCTCCTTGGCGGATGAACTTTCCACTGATGCCGCGTTGGCCAGAGGTATTGCCCATCGAGAGCCTCGTGAACTTGAGGCATGGGTTCCAGAAGGTGATGATGCGGACTTTTTGACCTTGGAAGAAAGTGCAAAGTCGGAAAGAGGATGGGACCAGTTCAAGGTGAATGAAAGCGTATTCGGCATTCAAACTACCTTCGATGAAGATGTGTACACCACCCACTTAAACAAGGATGGCTGCAACATTACAGAGGAGGAAGCCGAGCGCCTTGCAAAGGAAATAGAAGGAAAGGTGGCTACCAATCCTCATCAAATGGAAGAGCGTGGGCAGGCCCTTGATGCATTTGGCGAAGAAGTAGATGAGGAAGAACTCTATTCAAGTGTGAAGAGAGATCCAACAAGCGAACACAAAGCCAGCAAAGTAGAACCTGCTCGTCCCAAAGAAGCAGCATGGTCCAAACCTGGCGTTGGTGTCTCCATGCTTGCTGGGAAACCTACAAAGACTCCTCAGTCCCTTCCAGTAAGTGTTCCTACTGGATCCGCTGCATCTTCTGGGAACGGGAACGAGAAAAGTTCAGAATTTATCCAGCAAGAGCACAGAAGATTGAGGCAGCATTTGACTAATCCGAAGCCCTCCGGCACGACAGTTGGTAGCCCGGGCAGCAGGTACGCCCTGAAAAGTCCCTTGGTAAGCAATCCAACTGCAGTTCAAGCCCTCAATTTGGAGCCTGGAGTACCTAAGCTGGAGGCAAAAGCAATGCAAGAGTTTCAGAAGTTCAAACAAGAAGAAGAAGCAAAGAAAAGGAAGGATGCAGAGAGTGAGCGTGATTTGAAGAAAAAAGAACTTCAAGAGTTTGCTGCACAATTGCGCTTGAAGGAGAAGAAGTCAAGCAGTGATCAGTTGTCTGCAAAAGCTGAAGGCACCAATGGTACTTCAGTTCAACAGGCCATGCAAGCCGAGGAGCAAGGAAAGCTCAACCCTAACGCAAAACCTTTTTCTTTCAATCCCAATGCAAAAGCTTTTGTTTTACCAAAGAAAAAAGTAAGTCCTACGATGGACAGAGGTGCACCAACATCATACAATATGTACATGCCAGCAAGCACGGTTCCCAATATGGCCTACTCACCACCAGCTTCTATGGGTCCTCTTCCTGTTCCGCATGGAACTCCAGCAATGAGCCCTCCTGGCAGACCAGCTTACCCGATGGGGCATGCGCTTCATCACAATCATATGGTTCCTGGAATGATGCCTAGCCATCCAATGATGTATGTTGGGAGTCCACCTGGAGGTTTTGGTACTTCACCTCCGTTCGTGCCTCCTCCTTCTCCACCAAGTGGACCACCACCTCGGAAAGATGCTGAAAGTGGCACATGAGTTGTGCTGCTCTTTCATCCTCACAATGTGGTCAATCTTCAGTGTTTGATACCACTAAGGGCAGGTTAATATGAGTAGTAATATTGGCCCAGCATTCACGAAACCTGCTTAAGTCAACACAGGCTTTTGCAAGAGCGCATGCTTCCCCTGCACTTTAATTGCTTGGGATGGAACTCTCCATCGTCAGAGCCGGTCATTGGAAGCGCACTGTGGTTTCAGCCTTTCAGTTCAGCGAAGGATGAAAAGACAACAGGCACTTCACACCCATTTTGGAGAGGATGGAATTCATGCTGCCTGCATTGTTTGCTTGTTCAGCTCCCCCAGCGATGACAGCACTGCTACAGTGTCCCGTTGTCTGCGCAAGATGGGGAGAGGAAACAGTGCAGGAGTGCTCAGTTTGTGCCATTTATTACAAAATCGTCCAATTCGTTGGAGGGACTAGCCCAACTTGAAGTCGAAAGGAAGGGCAACAACTTGGTCAATGCTCACTGCCCTCTGCATTATTATTCCATCCTCTATATCGTCGTCGAATTCCAATAGATAGTCACCAACGAGCGCACTCTTCTGTCGTTTTGGTGTAGCCACCACAGCGGCACGGTAAAATGCAGTAGTGCCTGGGAAAATTGCCAAGACATATGTGCCGGGCGGGAAGGTCTGAATAGCATGTCTGGAGTCTGGTTTTGGAAGCGGAATCACATTGAGCCTTGTCAACCGATGGGTGTTAATTTCGTCTTCGCCCGCATGTTCATCCAATAGATCGAAGTAGTGCTTGTCTTCGCTCATTCCAATGACCTTGCAAACAATCCATTCATCGGCTTCAGCACTTGGCGGAGATATTCTTGCAGCTACATTGTCATCAATTTGAAGGTGTTTGAATGGATCTACCTTCTCAGTACGGACTGAAGATTTCCTCTTCACATCTTTCCCTCGTGATACCTTTGGTGGCCGTATGGATGCCTGCAGTGAAGCGGCTTGCTGCTGTTGCATCATTTCGTATGATAGGTCCCCTGCCATGAGGCCTTTTTCCAAACCCGATAGATCAGGTGGCAGTGAGTTCTGCGCGGCTAACTCTTCCTGAAACTTCAAGATATCTCGATCTAGATTGACCATGTTTATGTCTATCATTTCGTATGCTAGAACGGCCAACCTCACTTTTTCGTGCGACCATTGGGTCACTAGCTCGTACCGCTCTTCGACATCTCTCCTCAATGCTTCAATTTTTTTAGCTTCACCATCCTGGGCCTTTTTCCCAGATTGGGAAGACAAATGGAGCAACTTCTGCACTCTTTCCCTAGCACCTGCCATCAACTCGGCAGTCCTGTCATCTAGATCCCTAAGCGATCCCAACAACCTCTGCAATTCCTGAGGCAGAGACACGATTCCTACAATGCATACAGCGAAGGCACGAAGCATTGGTCAGCGTTAGCTTCAGATTTGATGGAGAAACGGTATACTTAGCTCTCTTGGTCCCTGTTGCTCCATGCATGATGGCTGTATTGGCCCCGGTTGTCATGTGCATCATTCTGAACATGGAAATCACTATGCTACCTTTGAATGGAACATGCGCGCTAAAGAGGAGCAAGGAGGCAATTGCTTCGGTCCACGAAACACCCCCTTCTCGTTCGATGCGACTGTATTCCTGACATTTCCACCACTGCTTTCCCCACCAGTTGACAAGCACAGGTTGCATGCAAAGTTCTTCGAATGCATCCTCTTCCAGGAGCCACGAGCACCGTTTCGCGTCCGTTTTTTTCGCCTCCTTCGCATCCCGACACCTCCCTTCGCTCTTTCTTCGCGTTCGGAACGTCGTCTCACGCACCATCGACGTAGTTTTCCAAGTACGTGGTGTATGGCGCTTGCGCGGCCATGGCATCCCGCCACACGCCAAAACCCTAGCCAGGCCAACCCCAAGCCATCCTCGCAGCGTCTGAATTCCCTCCTCGATCGACCGCATCCGATGGAAGGCAGGGAGGGAGGCGGATTCGAAGCGAGAAGCGATTTCCTTTCCGAGGTGGATTTGAAAGGGAGAAAGACAGGAGTTGATCGGACGAGTCGATCGGATAGACCCGAGTGCTGTCCGGTTGAAGGGGATCGGACGTACACGAGCACAGGACCTTGCCACCACCCCAAGGGAGTTTCTTCTCCACGGGGCTCGATGGTACGGAACCGTGCCAATCGATCGAAATGGACGGTGGAGATCCTCGTTTGGCTCCCATCCTGCCCCCGATGGGCGAAGGGGTGGTCTTCGGGCCGTGTCGATTTCAAAGGAATTCGATCGAGGGGGTTGACCGTCCGAACTCCCTAGGATCGGCATGGCCCAAGAGGAGGCGGACGGCCGTGCTGCTGCGATCAACAACGAAGAATCCCTCCAAGTGTTCAACTAATTGTTGAATTCGCAATGGAAACTCGGCAGTACTGCGCCGACATGCGGAGCTGTGGGTTCCACAAGAGAAGAAACGGAGTCCAACCGATGAAAAAAGTATTCACCACACATTGGGGTGACCGCATGCCTGCCTCAGTCATAGGAAAGGATCTGCCTCTTGAAATACAGAAACCTGCGAGTGCGTGTCACCCAAGTGGGAAGAAAGGGTCAGAGTACATACAGTACCTCCACCCTACCTGTACAAGTGTTACACAAGGTATCAACGGCTATGGTCTCGCGGATGTAAGATAGATACACGAGAATTACAGTAAATGTTTGCCACTCGTCCAATGCACAAATTGGCCAAGCAAAACAAAATGCGAATGGATGGGAGGACAGCAGCTCACTCCTCGAGAGAGACGTTCATTTCCCTTAAAATAAGCCAAAATAGGATCGGCAGGAAGCATGGCGACAGATTGTGAGCGTTGAAGCTCACTGAAACGTTCACAAGCTTACACCCCAGCATGCAGCAAACATATTCGTAGCCGGATTCGCAGATTGATTCACACCCTGCCAGTGTAGAGATGCAGGAGAGTGACACTCCTCTACACTGGCTTTGAATGAAGCTAATGTGGTCACTTTTTGTGGAAAGTACGTAAGCACTGCTTGTCAGTGAATGGAGAGGCTGTTTCACGCAGTTGAGAGTGCTTTCTGGTATTGGGTACGGTGCTTCAGAAAAAGAAGCCATATTCGGTTGTAGAGTTGGAGGTAGAGGAGTGGTCAACAAGAGAGCCAGTGCAAAGTAAGACTGAAGCAAAACCTCCATTATTCATCCTTGACCATCTTGGTTGGTAGGCTGGTTACCCATTGACGTGCCACTAGGCATGCCATATCCCGGAATCTGCCCTTGACCCATGAAATGCATCGTGCCTGGCTGACTTGGTGCTCCCTGTGACTGGCGGTAAAGCATTGTTGGATCCATCTGAACTGGTCTCCCAGCTACGGCATTAGGATCTGCTTGCATCTGCTGTGGCATATAGTACATACCTCCATAAAGTGCGCTCGGATCTGCTCCCCCTGGAACCCCCATCCCAGTCCTTTGCATGCCCAGTCCATCATCCTTCAAGTCCTCTCGTGGCACAATGTCTACCAAGAAGTCGAATATGTCAGTCTTGGTAACGGCTGCTGCAATGTCATTTCTTTGCAGTGTGCGCCGTTTGTTCTCCTCCGAATGAATCCAGGACCGTAGTGTTAACTCCAAGATAAACATCTCACAGGCCTTCGCAAACAAGACGGGAGCTTCTGCGCTTATCATCCTAACATCCTCATCGGATTTCATGATCTTCTTGATCCTAGCAAGGGGTAGTTGGTGATTCTTGAAGTCCGTTGCTGTTTCAACTTCCTGGGCTTGCTGCTGCCAGAACATCTGTAGTTGCTGCCTGTGGTGCGGGAGCATCTGCTGATGCATTTGCATGTACGGTTGCACTTGTTGTTGATACTGCATTGGCATTTGCATATTCTGCTGCTATTGTCCAACAGTTCGACATGTCAGCGACTCGTTCTATCTCTTCGTCACATCGTGACAGGTCATGCGAAACAGAACCCTAACACGAGTTCGCACGCTTCGTAACTCGTCTTTGCGTTTGGCAGGGCACAAATCTCCCATTCCACCGCCGAACCAAGCATTGAGACCCTTCTTTGCTTCATTCGCCTCGTCCTCGCGGCTTCGTCTTCCTCGTGCTTTCAACGGCTCTCTCTCGCATCCCACCGAGCGTGCCAATTGCCCACCACATCTGCTAGCGGAACGTTTCGCACGCGTCACGCACCTGGCCTGCGGCAGCACCTGCGCTCTGCGGCTGTCCTGTGGGCGGCTGTTGGTCCATGGCGAAGCACAGACTCGTTCCACGACGTCTGCAACGAAAGGAAAGGTGCGCGCGCCCAAAGAGCGCGCTTCGATGCGCCTTGTAAAGGTGACGAACGGGTACACTGCACTTCGAGACGCCTACGGGTTGTTCCCCGTCTCTGATTGGCTCGATTCAAAAACGCCCCGGTCGGGGGATTTAATGAACGCACGCGACTGGTCCGTGAGTGGTTGGTCCTGTTCTCGGATTGGCCGGTGGGATCGTCGAGGAAGCGGGGCATTGGATAAGAAAAAAACGAGCACGGTTGTGGATATCGCCCACAACGGTCCGGACGGTTGTGAAACCGTAGCAAAGGTTTCACACATGAATTGAATCTTCGTGCCACAACAGACTCAGCGGCCACACGTCCTTGTTGTACACGGTTGAAAAAGGAAAACCAAAAGCCACAGGAGCAATTCAAAAGAGACCAAAGAACTCTACTCTTGCCGAAAAGTGGACGTGCAACATGGAGATAGGACAGCACCTGGGGTCAAGTCCTACACCGGAGAATAAAGCATCGAATTACTGTCATTCAATGGAGAATACAGTGCCAAATTGTTGCCAACACCAGAGAACGCCAGGACTAATTGTGTTCTCTAACACAGAAAGAAATAATGCTTGCAATAGTACGAAAGCATTTGCAGCTTCTGCCAACAAATCCAACGCATCAGATGGAACCGTTAAATGTTCCGGACTCCACCTCACATGAATCTCAAGACCTTGAAGCCCAGGGCAACGCACAGAAAAGTGGCTATGGCATACCCAAACGTACCCACCAACATCGCCGGAACAAACGAACGACGCCAACCCTTCGACACCGCCATGGCAACCGCCGTGGTGGGACCACCCACGTTGGCATTGGACGCCAACAAGATGTCCC